>CAUYPO010127178.1:0-48689 GCA_963574435.1 Cheirogaleus major | reverse complement strand
TCCTTCATTTACATAATTACACAACCGGCACCTCCTGTGACCTGACCAACACTGCGCATGCTCGAGAGTTGTTTATAGCAAAATGACCACCGGATACGGGCGCCATCTTAGAATGGCGTTGCCGCCGCGCCCCACACATATCTGAAATTATAATTGGCAAAAATCTGACTGTCCCACAGACAGGAGTGGGCACATGGAGAAGCATCCCCTTCATACTCACATTCCTTTAAAAAAACTTTGTACTGCTGGGAGAAATGAGAGTGTTTTCTAAATAGACAGAGTTTCATATAAAAAAAATAGCCCTAGAATATAAATATGTAAAAAAAAAAAAAAAAAGTAATATCTTCAATAGTGCTGTAAACTAGTAGCCTGAGGTAAGGAGTGACTTTTTTAAAAAATAAAAACCAGAGATGATTATTAACAGAAGATCTTCATGGTATCCATGGAACCTAGAAAGAGAAGCCCAGAATGCAGTTTTTGATATTTTTCTTCTAATGCTCTCTACTCACTCCTGCTGGCCTCTCTGTGCTTTCTCGGGCATACCAAGGTCATTCTCACCTCTGAGCCTTTCCATTTGCTCTGCCCTTGGCCTGGTCAGCTCTTTCTAGAACACATCTCACTTCCTCACTTCATTTATTTAGGGATGCTTAATTATCACTCGCTCACAGAAGACTGCCCTAAATATTTGCCGTAGTCTGTTCAGGCTGCTATAACAAAAATACCTTAGACTGGGTAATTTGTAAACACCAGAATTTATTCCTCATAGTTCTGCAGTTAGGAAGACCCAGATTAAGCTGCCAGCAGATTTGATGTCTGGTGAAGGCTTGTCCTCATAGATGGTGCCTTCTAGCTGTGTCTGCACATGGCAGAAGGTGCAAAAAGGCTCCCTCAACCTTCTTTTGTAGGGCAGAGCCCTCATGACCTAATTTTCCAACACTATCTTGGGAGACAGGGGAGATTTGAGCTAGTTTTCTTGAAGGAGATGCTCTGTAGGCAGAGTCTGCAGGGAAGCCTCTCGACCATTTCCACCTCTGTAATGCTAGTGGTCATTGGATTTATCTTCAGGCAGTCTTCGTTTCAGGACTTTGCTTCCCAGCTGTGGAATGAGTAGGAGTCCTCTGGATGTGGAAAAGAAAGGGTCTGGTGGGCGGGGGAGCAACTAGAGCAAAAGCCCAAGGCCCAGGAGTGCAAGGGACCGAGTTCTATCTGGTAGTAGCAGAAGATCTGGGGACAGACAGGGCCCAGGTCACACAGGCCTCTCTGAGGAGTTTGGGCTGTATCCAATAACCCTTGTGGTGGTCACACTGGAGTTCCTGAGAGCCACCTGGAGGAAGTGTGGAGAACAGACTGGAGGGAGTTGCAGATAGCCGGGGAAGCAGCCCCTCTAATCTGGGAGCAGAGGGAGAGGATGGCAGGCAGAGGAGAGGGGAAGGAAGCAGGCGAGGCCATTCCTGGTCTCCAGCCTGGGCCCTGTTTAAAGGGTCGCCTTGTTTACAGAAGCAGGACGAGCAGGGAGAGCTGGCTGGGGTTCGGGTGGGATGGTGGGATAAGTAGGTGAAGGGCATCGTGTTGCCAGCTCTAGAAAGCTTGAAACCGCCCTTCAATAACGGGGTGCAAGGTGAGAACTGTGGTAAGGGCCTAGCTAAAAATAACGTCAATAATTAGTAACCGTCCCCCTGTAATTGCCACTCTGGAGCCATGCAGCTGGTGGTCATAAGGATTCTTAACTTCTCCCCATAGCTGGTGTCCATAAAGATTCTTAACTTTCTCCGTAGATAACATCATCTTTTTGAAACCTAAAGGTAGCTTTTAAGATATCTTCCAGGCTCCGCATTCCAGTGGATGGATTGGCCCACCCAGACCAGCGGCCCATACCAAGAAACCGACTCAACAGGAATTGTGACCCCAGGGACTGGAGCAACACAAGAAGATGATTTCTACGTCCCTATAATTTTGCCCCAGTTAACAAACCTAATTTCCTAATCCCTTGCCTGCCAAACTATCCTTAAAAACCCTGTTTCCCGAATTCCTGGGGAGGCAAATTTGAGAAATTTCTCCCGTCTCCCCGCTTAGCGCTATGCGGAATAAATACTCTTACCCTGCGTAAAACCTGCTGACGCAGCATATTGGCTTATTCTTGGGCAGAGGGCCAGTGAACCCGGCTAGGTGACAGCAGGCTTGTTTCGGGGGCTCTTTCCACACGTCCTGTTTGCTGGTTGTTTGCTTCCCTTCTTCCTCTCACCCCAATGTACACACCCCTTCACACAGAGCTGCACCACGTGGAGCCTGAGGCAAAATGAAAAGGATTCATCCTTGGTTTAACATTTTGATGTTTTGATCATCATGGGTTTTTTTTTTTTTTTTGCATTAATTCTAACTTTAAAAACATTGCATTCAAATTCAAATATTATTTATCTTAATTACTGAGTTTTTTGGCAACCCTGTAAAATTTTCATCACTCTAGTCTGGCCCTGGAAACCTCCCCCTTGTGCCCCCGATCTACGAGCTTCTTGAAGACAGAGACTGGGCTTCATTATTTTATATCATCTGTAGCACTTACCCTAGTATCTGACACATTTAGGTGTACAGTAACTTCATAGAATTAATATAAATAACTAATTATAGAACAAGGCACTTATTTCTTCTGCAAATGAGCTAGGCATCGTGCCAGGAGCAAGCACGTGTGGTTTAATACTAGCGTGTATGCTTTGAGAAGCTCACAGACTGGTAGAGTGGGCCTGGGCAGGCCGCATGAGAGAAGCGCAGCAAGAGAGATTTAGGCAGGGGCCAGGGAAGTACAAGACGTGGGGCCGTCCATTCCTGCAGGGCCTTGGAGGAGGAGAGGCAGGGTTTCAGTGGTCAGTGACAGAGAAGAACATTCCAGGTGGAGGAAACAAGTTTGAATAAAGGCACGAAGGAATGGTGATGATTGACTTTCTGGGGCAATGGGACATGTTTGGGATGCTCAGTGGGTGACGTGGCCACAGGGCTGGGGAAGCAGTGGTCTTTCTGGCTCTGCTGGGGGTAGGAGGGGAGTGTGCTTGTGGAGAGCGTGCCAGGTGAGGAAGCACCTGCCCTGCCTGGCAGTGGGAGGACTGCAGCTGCAGCTGTGGAGGGAGGTGATGAAGCAATTACGGAGAGAACGCAGCAGGTAATGGGAGTGGGGGTGCCAGGGTCCCGGCATGGAGATGGATAGGAGGAGGTCTGTACAATACTTTAGGGTGCACAGGAACAAAACACAGAAGAACACCATTTCTCTATTTTGATGAGCTACATATAAAGAAATCCCCCTAATTATTTATACGGTTCTGCAAACAATTCACGGTGACAGTAATAGACTTCAAAACACATGAAGAAAGTTCACCTACATTTTTACCACTCCAACAAATGAGGACTTTCATTTCTGTGTCTTTCCAGGCCTTGTAGGAAAGCCTATGTAACGCTTCTGTATCTGTCATCAGAGTACTGATATGGTTTTATGGTCAGGCAATCTTGGACTCAAGGCTTTACTCAGATCCTAGGATTCAAGGTTTTACTTGTCAGCTCTGGGCCCAGGGGACGTTATGCAATGAACACCTGTACTTCTCTTTTGCGACGTCTTTAGCAAATGCATGCTGGCTTTTACAACAGGACCCGGGTGAGGCGGTGTTAAAGCAAGCATAGTTACGTGAAAGCACCTTGTCAGCTCTAAAGCACTAGGCCAAAAATATGCACAGGGAAGAAATAAAGGAGAAGTAAATATTAATAGATTAGATTGAAGTCGTCACAATCTTGCTCCTTCTTTAAAGAGGCAGGATTCTTGCTTATTTGTTCAGGCCAGAGTTTCCTTTCCTTATACAGAATTTTGGTGTTGGGAAAAATGAACAAATAAAAGAAAAAAGAAAAGCAAAAACAACAAAAAACCCTTAACCAGAGAGCTATGTAATAAAGACCCAAGGTGAGGAAAAGGCAGGGGACACCAGGAAATGGAGCGGTTATCCAGCAAACAGCATCACAGTAACATGAATAGTGACAGTGCTGGCAAATGTTCCATAACTGGCTCTCTAAAAGCAACAACAACAAAACTGTGTGTGTGTGTGTACATACATATGTAAGTTTATTGTAAATTTTATTGTGAAGCACATAATTTGCAAATAATAATAGAACATGTAATAGTCTTTATTATAAATTCCATATAACCAATTGATTCTTACAGAATGCTTTCCCTGATTTTTGCTGAACTCTTGTATCCACAGCCAACCTATGGCGGCAAGTCACAAACAAATACAGTTCTAATATAAGCATTAGTTAATATTTTCATTTATGTTAATGAACTAGACAGAAGAAGGTGAAACAACAAAGAATATGCTGGAACTTTACACATTTGCCAATGATGTGGGCAAGTGACTTCTTTGCTGAATCAGATAATACTTTTTAAACACTGAAAGAATATTTTCTTTTTCTTTTTTGCTTCTTTTTAGAGACAGGTTCTCGCTATGTTGCCCAGGCTGGCCTCGAACTCCTGACCTCAAGCGATCACCCCCTTTCAACCTCCCAAAGCTCTGGGATTACAGGCATGAGCCACCACACCTGACGTTTTTTTTCCTTTTTAGAGCATTTTTTTTCTTAATATTTTGTGCTGTTCACAGTGTAATGGCTATAGGCATGACGTGCTTTAAAGTTTAATATGCATTATTAGCTTTTCCCATGAGTTTCTTAAGTCTAGACGATCAACAGAACAATAAATCAAGTCCTCATTTGTAGGGTTTGCTGATTTCCGCAGTGTAAATACTCCCACCGTGGCCAGTTTCAAGCTACCAAAGTGACGTTGCTGGACACGGAGTTGGGGAGCAATGCCAGGAGGGCCATCCCATAGCATCTCCACCACACAGGTACAGTAGGCGTAGAGAAACCTTGAGTAGAGCTAAAACATATAGTAAAATAGTAAAGCACTTAGAAAGTGATGGATTTTGAGTCTTTAAGGTGTTATTGAGGCATACTTCACATACAGTAAGTTGTACATATTTGAAGCATACAGTTTGATAAGTTTTGACAATTGTGCACACCTATGACACTATCCCTACAATCATGACGGTGAGCATAGTCACATCTCCCCCAAATTTCCTTATGCCCCTTGGTAATCTCTCACTTTCACCCCTCATTTCACCCCTCAGGCAACTAGTGATCTACTTTTTATAACTATAGGTTAGTTTTCCATAATTTTATATAAACAGAATTATGTAGGATATATTCTTCCTTTGCCTGGCTTCGGTAATTATTTTGTAATTATTAATTTGTAATTATTAATTAAAATTATTGATTAATTATTAAAATTATTAATTTGTAATTTTGTATTTTGTAATTATTTTGAGATTCATCCATATTGTTGCATGTTCATTCCCCGCCCCCCACCCCGCCCACCGGGAATCATATATTTATTACTTTTGTTTATAACTGATTTCATAGCAAGTCTATATAATTCAATTTTTAAAAATGGCTGTATTTAACAACCTGCTGTTAAAATTCCTAAAAATTTAACAATTGGCTTTTTCAAGCTGGCACAGGCAGCTCTGGCATGCCTCTGGAAGGCTGCGTGTGCATGTGTGTGTGCATGCATGTGCCTAGCTTTAGACAAAGGGCCGAGAGACTTTGGGGCAGCTGCAGGGCTTGGGAGTAATTGAAAATGAATGAAAAGGAAAATAATTTCTAAGAAGTTCTTCTGTGCTCCCTCTTTGGTGCTTTCTTTCCCAGAAACTGCAGTAAAAATGCTAATTACAAAGATTGCCTTTTGGTTGCTGGCTTGTTGTTTTAGTTAATGCACGACTGGACCACAATGCAGCTGGGCTTTGGGTGTTTTACGTGAAGGACTTTCATTACTGAAGTTTCCGAGAGAGAACTCAGAAAGCCAAGGTCAACTTGCAAATTGATAGAGAGGGATTTGAAATTGATGGTTGGCACAAGGATGCTGCAGTTCGGCTGCTCATATAGCAGGAAGTCACCCCTGAACGTCTCCCCAGAATTCCTTGGACAGACAGGAGCATAGGAGAGGGCTAGGGCTGCGGAGTCACTGGTAGATTGTCACTACAGAGATATAATTTGGGATGGAAAGTTCACTGTGTACTGCCCTTGATACATCTTCTGGGAGAGCCCAGGGCTTGGGGGGTGTTATTCCATTGCTTCTTCTACTAAGTAACAATCTGAAAATGCTAGTTAGGACAACTGCGATAATGATAATAACTATTTACTGAATGTTTACTACATGCAAGGCATTCAACTGAAGGCTTTTTGCGTATTATTTAATATAACTCTCAAAACAATCATGAGATAATTGCATTATACCCATTTTACAGATAAGTTAAGTCTTTTGTCATAGGTCACAGTAGGGAATGGTGGAAACAGTGTGTGAACCCAAGTCTGTCTGATACTCTCATCTTAATCCCCTACACTGTATAGACTTCTGCTTTGCAGAGCTGTAGGAAACTCAGAATATAAGGCCCTAAAATAGGAATGACAGCCCTGGTTGGGAGTTAGGGCTTTTCTCTAGCTCAGTGACAACATCCCTGGCTGCCTGCAGCATGTCCCCAGAGGTGACATTGGAGTCCAGCCATTTGGAGCCTTTTAAACCTTTGTACAGAAGCTTGGATTCTCTCTGAGGACAATTGGGGTGCCACTGACAGATTTTAGTGTGAAGTAATAAGATCAAGTATGCATTTGAGAAAAACATGTTGGAGAGTGTTTGTACAAGTTAGGATAAAGTTACCCCCAAATACAACATAGAGGTTATTGCTCCTCTGTGTAGCATTACAGCTGGAGGTAGAAGTCAGGCTGAGATACAATCCCAGAGAAGGCCTTGGGTGATCCTGCCATGTGTACTAAAAATGTAATGGTTCTTCAGATTTATTTTGAGTTGGGGGCAGGGGAAATGGGCCTTTATATCACTACTTCAACCAGTAATTTTTTTTTTTTGAGACAGAGTCTTGCTCTGTCACCTGGGTTAGAGTGCCATGGCGTCAGCCTAGCTCACAGCAACCTCAAACTCCTGGGCTCAAGCAATCCTCCTGCCTCAGCCTCCCAAGTAGCTGGGACTAACAGGCATGCGCCACCATGCCAGGCTAATTTTTTCGATGTATTTTTAGTTGTCCAGCTAATTTCTTTCTATCTTTTTAATAGAGATGGGGTCTCACTCTTGCTCAGGCTGGTCTCGAACTCCTGAGCTCGAATGATTCTCCCACCTTGGCCAGCACCCAGAGTGCTAGGATTGCAGGTGTGAGCCACCGCGCCCGGCCTCAACCAGTAATTTGATGTGGGGAGGGGGTGTGCCCTAGGGTGAGGTGGCTGTCTTCCTGGAGGAAGGCTGACTGCCAAGAGTTTCTGCTAGCAATGCTCCCAGCAGTCAAGATAAGTCCTTTATTCTCGTAGAGGGGTCTGGATAGTGTGTCACCGTGTCTACTTCAAGCAACTGGTGGGTTGCAGCTCTGAAAATACAACCTGAAGAATACCAGCAATTAAGAAGTGGGAAGAAGTAAGGGATCAGAGTGGGGAATGGGAAGGGATTGCCAGTGAGGTCAAGCCTAGGGACGGTCAAATCAGGGGAGTGAAGAATAAAGTGAATCTTAAGAGGGAGCTTGTGTCAGCAGTGTCTAATGCTTCTGAGGGCTTGACAAAGACACGAATTTTGCAGTCAGAAATGTGCTGGTAACTTTCCTTGGCTATGCCAGTGGGGTGGAGGGTGCTGAAGTCAGACTGAAGGAGGGAGAAGACTGAGGAATGAGTGGGAAGGGAGAAAGTGGGCAACCCTTTGTGGACTTTGGGTTGTGAAGGGGAAAAAGTCAGGGTTGTTACTGGTTTGACGGATTTCTTATGCTTAATTTTTAGGGCGGGAGTGATTTTAATTTGCTTATATGTCAATGGGAAAGGACAATAGAGATGGAAAGGTTAAGGATATAGGTGGGTAACTGATGGCCACAGGGAGCTTGCAGAACACTGGTGGGATGATTAGATTTGAACCAGAAAAGAGAAAGACTGACACTGACATTTATTTAGTCTTTTGAAAATGCCAGGAACTGCTGGGCAGTTTGGGTTTATTTGATCCTTTCGAGAAAGTAGTCCAACTATTATTTTGCAGATCGGATTTAGAGAAGGTAAACAACTTTCCCAAGTGCACACTGCTCCAAGAAGCTGTGTCAAGAGTTAAGGATATACTTTATGCAGTGGAGGAAGGATGCCTCGTCCTCTGAAATTCAAGGAAGGACAAAGGATAACTGAGAATGGGCAGAGTAGGAATGGATAAGGGGAAGAAGGCTGCTGTAACAAAGATGTATAAAACTATACTGGCTTAAGTAAATAAAAATTTACTTCTCTCCCAAGAAACAGTCCAGAAGGAGCTGTCTTGGGTTGGTAGGGTAGCTCTTCTTTATAAAAATAGTCAGAGACCCGGATTCCTTCCATCTTATTGCTCTGTAATCTCCTTGAACATCCACATGTATGTTTGGGTGGTATAGCTTGGGGTGAGAGAAAAAGAGAGTATCCAGGCAGGTCTTTTAGAAGAGGACCCAGAAGTTGCACACATCATGTTTGTCCATGTCCCATTGATCTGAAGTAAGTCACGTGGCCACAATGAGCTGCAAGGGAGGCTGAGAAATGTGTTTTTTTCCTCGGGAGGCTATATGCTTAGCTCAAACTCAGGGGTTGTACTACTCAAAGGAAGGGGGAAATGGATACTTGCAATCTTTCTAAGACTTTTATTAAAATTGCTCCTAGGGAAGTCATGTGGCAAAACCGCAAAGGCTGCCTATTGGATGCGTATACAAAACAATAATGAAAACAATATTCTGCAACAATTTTTAAAATGTATCCTGTGGCAAAAAGTGTTTCCAACAGACTTTCCAACAGAGGGAATACATTTAGCGTCCTTGTTCCTACATCATTCCTCTGTGACTCTCCTTGCATTTTTGTATCTTTTGAAGATGTTAGCAGTGTCAGAGTGGAAATGTGGCCAGGGCCTTTTGAAAACTGGCTCAGGTGGAAACCAGTACAAACCCATATTAAAATGAAACGAGGCTGGGGGTGGTGGCTCACACTTGTAATTTCAGCACTTTGAGGGCTCATGCCTTTAGTCCCAGCTACTCAGGAGGGTGAGGCGGGAGGATCACTTGAGCCCAGGAATTCGGGACTGCAGTAAGCTATGATGATGCCACTGCACTCTAGCCTGGACAACAGAACAAGATTTTGTCTTTAAAATAAAGAAAAGAAAACAAATGAAATAAAATGATTGATGCTGTCTGATGGGAACAGTAATGGCTAGAGAGAATGGGCCATGGGCAAGCAGTCCTCAGCTCTAGCTATTGATTGCCATGAAGGAATGTGGCTAGTGTTTCCAACAATTTGAGATTTTCAGCAGAATCCGGGAATTCATATTTTTAGCATATAATTGGGTTTTTAGCATGTAATCTCCTAATTTTTAAATGTTGGCTCAAGTATTTTAGTATCACTATGTAGGCCAAAAAGAACATTCCTATGAATAAAACCAGCTCTGGTCTCTGACTTAATCTCTCAGAACCTTATTTTTTTATTTGTAATATGGGAGCAATACCCATCTCAAAGGAGTCTAGGAAGAGTGGAAGGGAACAGTGTATGTCCTGGTTAGATAATTATTACTACATCTGATTTGTTCTATGATGAATCTGTCTTACAATTAGGTAATTCTCACATCCCATCCCAGTTGATGGGAAGTTCAGAATGGAAGTTCTGAAGAATACTAAGAGGATTGAGCTGCAAGATCTGCTG
Source organism: Cheirogaleus major (assembly GCA_963574435.1). Taxonomy (NCBI): domain Eukaryota; kingdom Metazoa; phylum Chordata; class Mammalia; order Primates; family Cheirogaleidae; genus Cheirogaleus; species Cheirogaleus major. The sequence goes on along the minus strand of CAUYPO010127178.1, from coordinate 38,924 downwards.
AGATGGGCTGTTCTGACTCAGGTCTTCAGAACTCTTCTAATTTATATTCCCCAACATTCCCTTTTGGAGGTGTCATGGTCAAAATTTTGGGTCTAGCTAGTCTGATCAGCTAGTTTGGATTACAGAGGTGGATAGTTCATCCATTCACCACCCCTGGTTAGTTGTGTGGCTTTGGTTCAATTACTTAACATCCTTAAGCCTTAGTTTCTTGTTTTAAAAATGAGAATAATAATAAATAATAAAATAATTGTCGGAACTCTATGAGATGGCACATATAGTTATAGTTATATTGCCAGGCATAATATTTAATAGCAAGCATTCAATAACATTAATTGTAACAAACTTATTATTTCTTACCCAGATGGAATATATATATATATAAAATATAGGGTTTTTATTTTGATTTTTGATTATACTTATATTTTCAGGCAAATCACCTTACTTAGTCAATGGATTAAGTAGTGGATAAAATCTTAGGAAACATTGCTTAAAATGTTCTTTGTGCAACTTCCTACAGTAAGAGGATAGTGTCAAGTGTAAAGTGCTCTAAAACAACAAAGTGACCTTTAAAGAAAAGCAATTTATTCATAAAGTAAATCACCAAAGAAAAGGTGGAAAAGGTCTTCTTTTATATTGCCAGTAATGGATCTCTGGGCTGGTGCATTGTTTTGCATGGCTTGTGCTGGTTACATGCTATGTATAAAGAGTTCCTTATTTCAGAGCTGATGGATCCCCGTGAAAAGGCAATATTGAAATTTACTACAGTAAGAAATACACAATCCATTCTACAGAAAGTGCCACAGGCAAAAATAGTGGATGCAAAATACAAATTGTGAATGTGTAATTTCCCCCAGTTGTTAACCGACAATTAAGTTCCTTTTCAAAAATAGACAAATTTCCACAGGGTGGGTAAACTTATTGATCTTCCTTATCTTTGTTACTATTATTATTAGTAGTAGTAATAATAATTACTCATGTTTATTGGGCTTTTCCTATGGGCCATCCATGGGGTAAACTCCATTACATGTGTTATCTCACTGAATTCTCTCAACAGTTCTATGAATTAGGGGCTATTAATAGTCCCATTTTTTCCAATGAGGAAGCTGATACTTAGGAATGTTATCTTATTTGTCCAATAGCTTATAAGTGGCGTGGCTCGGCTTTTAACCTGCCACCACATGGCTCCAATGCTCATGGTCCTACAAGGGAATGGACATTTTGTTGAGTAAAATGGAGAGAAAGAAAGACTTAATTTTGGAGCTTTAAGCTCTTCCCTGGAGGGTGTGTCTGAGTTGGGTGCCTCACTGTGGGGCTTTGACAGACAAGGAACTGGGCTGCTGGGCCTGAGGGGTGAAGAAAGGAGGCCAGAAGTGCAGGACAAGAAGCAGACAAGCCGTGAAGACTTTGAATGCTTTGCAATTTTGGCAACAGTGTTGACATCTCATGCTCATTCTTTGATATCCTGGCCTAACAATACTTGTTCTGACTGAAAATGGCTTTTATTATCTATGTTGGCGATCACCATTCTGGAATTCCTGGGAAGTCCTGCTTTCAAATACCTTGTCCCATTGTCCTCATAAGTACATCCACACTTGTTAGAATGTTTTTGGGAATCATGATCTTGCAATTAAAGGCACAGTTCCCAGAGCCCTTCAGTTCCAGTTCATTGACTCCAGCTGGCGAGGTGGATCCTGTCTGAGTGTAGACAGCCACTGTCAGAAGACAAGAACATCTTGGTGACAGTTCTGACAATCTCCCACTCTCCAGTGGGGAGGGAATATTGTTTAGGGCTTTTTGTTGTTATTTTATTTGCAGTGTCACCATACTTCATTCATATTGTTTAATCAAATAGTCTAAATCCCTTTAATGGTAACAATTTAGCATATATCCTTGCCTTGATCACCTTGAAACACAATTGGCAGTTTGGACGAATTTATCTATAACCACAGAATGTTGTCCTTGACCATCATAAGGGGAATTTTTGACAAAGAAATTACTTCGAGTATGAAGTTTTGACCTTGAATCAAGTGAGGCATAAATTAGACATACATTCATAAGAATAACAGAAATATTTTTTCTGTGTAATAGACTGGGGGGAAAAAGCTCTTGAAGATTCTTGTCATGGCTGAAGGAAAATACAGTTTCCATTTTTTCATGTTGGTTTTGGAGCCCACCAGCCACATCGTGCTAGGTAGTGCTGCAGACACAGAAGTGGGCATTGGGACTCGTGAGCTCCAGTTTTAACTTTGCCGGTGTATTGTCCAGAATTCCTTGGACTGTAAGTTGCAGAAAGGGAAACTCAAAACCACTTAAGCAAAAAGGGAGTCTATTGCTTAAGTAATCTGGATTTTCGGGGATAGAGCTGGCCTTACGGACCTCAGAGCTATAAATGATGCCATCAAGACTTAGTTTCTTTCCATCTCTCAATGCTACCTTCTGCTTTGTCAGCTTCACTCTCAGACTGTACTGAGTTTCATCTCCTCGCAGGCTCTAGAACAGCAGGAAAGGGCAAGAGTCTTTCCCAGTGGGCCTGTGCTTGCTCCGATTAGACAGGCCTGAGTCTCACGTTTATCTCTGAGCCAGTAGTGGTGGGGCTTTGATTGGCCATGTCTGGACAGAGCCTCATCAGAGCCATAAGAGTTGGGAGGATAGATTCCCCAGGCAAAAGTTGGGGCCGTTACCAGGAGAAAGGCAAATTAACACTGAGGGGTGTCAGTGCCCCTCGCCAATTATGTAACATTGAGAGGATAACCAAACTCCTGTGAAAAATAGAGTTAATAATACCTACTGAAAAAATGAATTGAAATAATACTTTCTACACTACATATACCAATACTAGTGCTTCATAAACTATAAAGTGCTATACAGTTTTGTGTTATTATTTTTAGACATTTCTCTAGGATCAATACCCAGGAGTGAAACCAATGAGTTATACAAAAAATATGTACATCTTCAACCAGATATTGTTTTCTACCATCAGCAGTGTTATTCCACATGGTCCCAAACACTTGGCGTTAGACTTTTTAGTTATTTTCCAATCCCGTGGGGATGACATTTTGTGTCTCATTGTTATAATTTGCATTTTCCTGATAACTAACAAGGAGCATTTAAAAAAATATTTATTGACTATGTCTTATATGTATTGGTTACAGTCTGAGATGTATTTGTTCATATATTTTGCCCTTCTAACTGTTGTGTTGTTTGCCTGCTTTCACAATCCTTCATAGAGACTCTTCGTATTTTTAGGATACTAATACTTTGTTGGTTATCTTGTTGTAAATACTCATTCCCAGTTTGTGGCATCCCTGTTCACTTTTTAATGGTGTCATTTGATGAATATAAGCCCATAATCTTAACAGTCCAAATACCAATAAAACTCATCCTATATGATTTGTACTTTTTATGCTTTGTTTAGGAAATCTTTCTCCCCCCAACTCCTCAGGTCATAAAGATATTCTCTTCTTTTTTCTTCTAAAAGTTTGAATGTTTTACCTTTCATATTTGAATTCTTAATCCATTGGGAATTTATTGTGGATGTTGTAAGGTAGGTATGCAGTTTCAAATTTCTCAGTTAGATAATCAACTGTCCAGCATCATTTGTTTGGTGAAGTGCCACCTCTATTACACATCAAGTGTCCTTATAGGTATGCATCTGTTCCTTGGCCTAATTGTCCATCCCTGCATCGATAACCTTTTTTTCACACCTAGGATTTACACATTGCTTGTGACAGAATGTGACAGGCTATGCACCTGTGGTGGCTCTTTCCACGTCCCATCATACACCCCAACAGTGCTTTGCTGATCTGAGCTCAAGAAGTTTTATTAAATTCTGCCTAACATACCATTGCTAGTCCCTGTACTTATCCACCCATTTTGGAACAAAAGTATTGTTTGGGGTTTTTATCACTGTGGTATTTGAGTTAAATGAAATCAAATTTAAAAATCTGAGAGATTCGGGGAAACGTTATATATTTGTCTTTTTACCTGTAGAAAATCTGGAGAGGAAAAAATCCTTTGGGTGGGGGTGGGGGTGGGACAAAAGGATAATACTCTCTTCAGGATTTATACCTAGAGGAAGGAAGATTCAGTGATTAGTAAAGGCGGATGAGGAGTGAGAAAGCAGTTCTTTATAAGCTAGGGTTTAGGGCATAACCAGATCCTCCACATAAGAAAAGCTCAGAAGGAAAGGAGCCTTATGGCTCTCTTGGCCTATGGCACACTATTAAAATTCGATTAAAAATAATGGAAATAAAACAAAAGGCAGACAAAAGCCAGTTAGGCTGTAGATTTAAAAAATATGTAATTTTTGTGATTGAGCTTTTTTAGCCCACAAAATCTTTTCTTTCTTTCTGTGAATAGGTTTAACTATCATCGTATGTTCTATCTTAATGTGATTTTATATGAACAATACACAGCAACATGATTTTTATCTCCATATTTTAATTTTCTGGCCCTTCCCCAGTGGAAATGACCGCCTTTGTTGCTCCTCAAAGAAATTTCTCTGCCTGCAGCACTCCCAAGGAATAGGCTCGAGCAAAACTTAGTGGAGAAGCAAATCGGAAAGCCTACCTTCTTTAAATAAGTGAACCTGGTTAGAAAAAGGTAGGGGAGTAAGATCCTAAGACTGCGTGGTTCATACAGTCAGAAACAAAACTGTTCGGAGATCTGGTCTAGGTTGTACTGTCTGCGCACTGTGTATGTATGTGGTGGTTATTGGTAATAATTATGAATATGAATTGAAGAATGCACAGGAAAGCAGCTGCCCCGAGATGAGTTGGACCAGTGCCACAGCGAACAGTGTCTGATTAATTAAAAACCCTCGTCCTTGTTAAAATCACCATTCTATTCAACAGAAGCCAGCCAAGGAAATACACAGCGAGGTTAAAGACTGCATGTGCAATTCAGATATCAGCTGTGCTCTTGGCCTCTGACTTATGCATCTGAACATGTTGACTCTCTGCCAGCTTGGAAGCAAAAGTCAATCCTCTTGCACTTTCCCAACAAGAATCCACTCACCCATACGCATTAACAAGCAAGGAAGATTTGGTGAAAACGTTTTTTCAAGAAGACGGAGGATTGGGATTTATATTATACACGCCACAGCAAGCTAATTTGAAAGTCACCTTAAACATCTCCGATTTCCCCAATCTTTTACGCCCAATGCCAAGGGAAGAACTTTCTCTGGCTCCTTCCTGGCAACCTCTAGCAGGGCTGGGCTCTCCTCTCTACACCCTGCCTTTATTTTTCCTTTCTTCATTCTTTAGAGCATCTCAAGTTCTTCTCATTATCTGATGCATAGCAGGTTAGCTGCCATCTTTTATCATTTTGTAATGTCCTGGAGGCTCTGACATACACTCCAAGGGGCTTATTAATTAATTCCACAAGTGTTTATTGGGTGCATACCATGTGCACTGTTCTAGGACCTAAGGAGACAAAATAGAAAATCCCTACCATCATGGAGCTTATATTCTAGTGGAAGGAGGCAGACAAAATAAATAAAACAAGCAAATTATAATTAAAATGTGTAATATGTCAGATAATGGTAAGAGCTATCTATAAAAATAAAGTGAGGAAGGGCTAAGGGATTCTGGGAGGGGACTGCAATTTTTATAGGGTGGTCAGGGAAGATTTTACTGACAAGATAATATTTGAACAAATGCCTAAAGGAGGTAAGGGAGTGAGTCTTGGCTGCTTCTGAGGAAAGAGTGCTCCAGACAAAAGGAACAGCAAGAGCTCTGAAGCAGAAGTGTGCTGGCTTGTGTCTGTGACAGCGAGAGGGCCACTGTTGCTGAAGCTGGGTAAGCAAGGGCCAGAGTACATGGAGATGAGGTTGGAAAGGTAATTGGGCAAGATCCTGAGCTGTCTGATCCTATTAAAATTTGGGTTTGTACACTGAGCAAAATGGGGACACACTGGGGGGTTGGGGACAGAGAAATGGCATGCTCTGATACCTGTGGTCAAACCTCCTTATGGCTACCGAGCTGAGAATAGACTATAGAAGGTAAAGCATGGAAGCAAGGAAACTGATTAGAAGGTTTTTACCATAATCCAGACTAGAACAAGTAACAGTGGCTTGGAGAAGGGTAATTGAGGTGGGGGTGGTAAGAAGTGTTGGATTCCAGATACATTTTTATAGGAATGTTAATAGAACTTTGTTGATTATTTGGATGGGCATATTGGGGGGGAAAGAGGAGAGTAGAGGATCACTTTAGGGTTTCGACTTGAGTACCTGAAAGAATGAGTTTTTTACTTCCAGAGATGGGCAAGACTATGGGGTGAGGTAGGGGAAGTCCAGGAATCTGATTTTGGACACAATAAGTTTAAGGTACCATTAGATTTTCTAGGGGAGTTGTTAACTAGGCCCATAGGTATAAGAAATCGAAGTTCAGAGGAGAGGTGTACACTGGAAAGATGAATTTGGGAGTTGTAAACATAAGTGTGAGAGTTGTTGAGATCACCAAGGTAGTAATATAATAATCCAATGGCATGAGATTCAAAGCTTGTGAGAATATTTCATCCAAACAAACAAGACACTCTTCTTGAGTAGATGTTTCTCCATGCATCATTCTGGATGGGTTGCAGACAGACATGCCCTGACCCTGTATTTCCTCTCTGACCAATTGCCAACTCTTCTTGCCCCGGCTCATTCTGTTCCTGGCACGTTGTGTTCCTTCAACATGCCACATGTACTCTAATGTTATAGATTTTGCACTTTCTGCTCCTTCTACCTGAAAAACTTCATCCCAGATATGCGCACCATGTATTTGCTTATTTCTTTTGGGTCCCCAATGTCACTTTATGCATTATTTATCTTTTGCTGCATAATAAATTACTCCAAAACAATAGCAAACATTTATCATCTCTCCTTTTCTGTGTGCTGGAAATTTGGAAGAAGCTTAGGTGGGTGGTTCTGGCTAAGGGCTTCATGTAAGTTTGGAATTCAGACTCCGCTGGAGCTGCAGTCAGCCGAAGGCTTTACCCGGGCTGGGGGTTCCACTTCCAAGTTTGCTCGTTCACATATCTGACGAATTAGTGCTGTTGGTGGGAGGTCTGGCCCTGGTTATGCTAACAGAAAGAACTTCACATAGCAAGGTTGTATCCTGTTGCCTCTTGCAAGAGCCAGCTTGGACCAAACATTGTCCTTTGTGGTTCTTTCCCAAGACCGTTTGAGTGTCCTCATGCCATATTGGCAGGCTTGTCCCAGAGAGAGATATCCAAAAAAGCAAAGTGGAAGCTTTGGTATCTTTTATGACCCAGCTTCAGAAGTTAAATACCTTAATCTCTGCTGGACTCTATTGTACTGAGACCAGCCCTAATTTATTTTGGAAGGGACTACCTAAGAGTGCGAATACCAAAGATGAGGCCCATTGAGAACCATCCTGAAGGCTACCTATCAGATCTTATCAGAGAGGTCTTCTCTGAATGACCTGTGTCACAAACTGAAGGTGTGGCCCTCCAAAATTCAAGCTCTAACACCAGTGTGGCTATGTTGGAGTAAAGAAGTAATTAATGTTAAATGAGGTCATAAGGTTGGAGTCCTGATCCAAAAGTCTTAGGTTTTACAAGAAGGGACTCCAGACAGCTCACACTCTCTCTCTCCTGGAGTACACACTGAGGAAAGGCCATGTGAGGATATAGCAAGAAATTGGTCATCTGCAAGCTAGAAGAGAGCCCTCACCAGAAACGGAATCAGCTGGAACCTTGATCTTGGACTGCTAGCCTCCAGAGTTGGGAGAAAATAAATGTCTGTTGTTTAAGATACCTAGTCTACGATATTTTGTTATGGCTGCCTCAGCCAATAGATTGCACAAAAGAACAACCTTTCTCAGCACTTCCCTTCCCTTTTTCCTGATTTATTTTTCTCGATAGTACTTACTGAAACCTGACATCTTCTCAATTTATTTATTGTCGGTGTCTCCTTAGTAGGGTGCAAGCTCCCTGAGGGCAGAGAATTTGTCTATTTGGTTTACTAGTGTATTCTAAGGTCTAAAAACAATGTCTGGCCCATGAGAGATACTCAGAATTATTTGTTGAATGAAAAATGAATGGATAAATGTTGGACTATATTTGTATTCATTGTCCCCTTGGTGTCGGGGATTGTTCTTACTTTAGGTAAAGTTTGCATTCATTATACCCAAGCACTAATTCTGAAATCAGGCACAAAACAGAACTACTTTGAGAATATCAGTTAATCTCTTGTGTGTATTATTAAATTATAATGGGTTATCTAAAAATTAACACAGTGAAATATAAGTCCACCTGAGATCATTTCGAGGTTGCTCTTCCACTTAAGTAATGAACTGTTAATGATCTGCAATTCTTGGGGATGGTTTTCCTGCCTGAGGAGGAGAATTCTGTACCTTTGCAGAGAAGTGAAAAGAACATGTTATGAGCAATCTTGATGAAACACTACATGTGTTTTGTGTGTTCTACAAGAGAGAGAATAAGCATGAAAAAAATACAAAATATGTTTCTGTATATTCCAGTTTTTCCATTATGCTGATATACTTACTTCTATAGTTAGAAATGAAAATAATAAAAGATGAAATTAAAAAGAATAATTTTGAAGTAAGAGAAACTCATTCATGTCTGCTCTGCATCTAATTGATTGAGTTATTTAATCTCTCTGAGTCTTAGCTTTCTTTCTGCTCTGCAGATAGGAGACAATAATATGGAAGTTCAGCCTTGACTTACATAGAAAAAGTCACAGTCTTGGAGTGTGTTGGCACATTCAGCCTTCAGTAAAGTCCTGAAAGAAAGGGACAATGTTTAGTCCAAGCTGGTTCTTACAAGAGGCAACAGGATACAACCTTGCTGTGTGAAGTCCTTTCTGTTAGCAGAACCAGGGGCAGCCAGATTGGCTGACCAAGGACATCCCTTCATTGCCAAAGATGGGAATTCCTGCCAATCTTCTCTGGCTGGATACAAAATATGCTAAGGACCAGTTATTCTGAGCCATTCTCCCTATTTGCTTTTGTCCAAAAAGGAGTCTACTGTAGTTATCTTATTTTCTTTTTGCAATTATTCTGTTGAGTATGGTGTATTGGAAATATTTGAACTCATCATTTAGCCTTATGTTGATGGACTTTGTGAAGCTTATCCATGGGCCTGACTTAGAGGAATCTATAGATGCTGAGCTTGGACCTAGATATAGTAAGAGGGCAAGACTTCTGGCTGTCTCTCAAAGCACCTTGGCCTATAATAAATGCCGAGGAGGGCAGCTACTACCTTCATCATCATTATTAATGCCACTACTTTCTCCCCTTCTACACTAACACAGTCACAACCATTCATTTCCCCTCTATCTGGGCTTGCTTAACACTTGCGGGCCTGAGCTTCCATAGAAACATGGTCATGTTTACAGCTGAGATTCTAAAAAAGCGAGAGCACCAATAAATCAGCACACTTTTGGCCAACAGGTGCTGGGAGAATCACAGCCAGTAGGGGTAAATTAGTCACAATGCTGATATTGATGGACTCAGACAAGTCTAATCAAGCTAGAATGGAAACACAGGGGATTCAGAAAGGCAGATCAATAAACAAGAAAATCCATTGAAAAAAATCACCTGTGCAATGACTAGACTTCCCATCGTTAGCCACTTTCCCACCTTTCCAAGGAGGACAGTACTGCGATCCCCTCCTCTCCTTGCCCCCGCCAGGCCGCCCTCACTGTCCCATGTCTGCCTCATTGCTGCTTACCTCTTTCTTTGCACTCTCTCACACCTCCTTTTGTATGATCCGGACAGACTTTTCATAGCTTTAAAGGAACAGGTTTTCAAACTTAATTGACCTTGTAAATACTATCCTTCCATTTAGTTGTCTTGAACTTGGGGGAAAAACATCATAAAATCTCTTTGTTTAGAATGCCAAATCCAAGCACTTGCTGTTCATCTAAACTTAGCTTAAAGCAAGTTCTTGTATTTCATTGATGGAACTCTAAAATTATAAAGTTATGATGGGTTTTCTCTGGCCCACATTATGTCGTTGAAAGATTTGCATTAGTTGCTTACTTGAAAAAGGTTAAGAGGCCGGGTGTGGTTGCTCACACCTGTAATCCTAGCACTCTGGGAGGCCAAGGCAGGGGGTGGTAGGGAATCACTTGAGGCCAGGAGTTTGAGCCCAGCCTGAGCGAGACCCCATCTCTACAAAAAATAGAAAAATTAGCTGGGCATGGTGGCACACACCTGTAGTCCCAGCTATTTGAGAAGCTGAGGCAGAAGGATTGCTTAAGCCCAGGAGTTTGAGGTTGCTGTGAGCTATGATGATGCCACTGCACTCTAGCCTGGGCAACAGAGTGACACCCTGTCTCAGAAAAAAAAAAAAAAAAAAAGTAAAGAAATTTCACATACTATTTTGGTTTTCTGAATTCTTTTGAAAAATCAAAAGATCTGGCAACACTGGCCCTGCATTTCTGCAGAACAATGGCTGCTGTTAGTGAGTCATGGCTTCCTTCTATTTGTGACAGCAAAGCCCCCACATGGGCAACTTCATGCATTCATGGTGCCTCCTTGACTCCTTCAAGTGTTTGACCTCATTGTTAGAGAAAGTGCCCTATGTTTCTCTTTGAACTCTGTCATCCTTTCCCTAAAGCAGATCTTAGAACAAGTTTGTGTATAGAGGTTGATGGGAAGTACATTAACTACATAAAGAGCTAAGGTCATTTTGTGCAGAGGTACTCATTCATTTATTTTTTCAGTCATTCATTCCTGTTATCCTACTTTCCTTCCATTACTTCCTATTACTTTATTTCTTTAAATAGACACCATAAAAAATTCAAACCCTACAACAAGGTAAATGCAAAAAGTAGTGTCCTTCTCACTCAAATCTCCTAATCCTGCTTCCCAGAAGCCACCTCTGTTACTAGGTTTTTGTGTATTCCTTCGCAGGGTAATATATATACATACACAGCTTAATACGTAGCTGACTTCATGTTATACCAAATGGTGGCAGACTATAGACTATTCTGCATCTTCCTTTGTTCGATTGATGATATATCCAGCAAATTATTCCACATTAGTATAGATTTGCCTCACTCTTTCTAAAGCCCGCACAGCACTTCATTTTATCGATGCACTATGATTTTTTAAAGCTTATAGATAGGCCTATAGCTTGTTTTTAATCTTTTATGAATACAAACAATGCTGCAATGAACATCCTCGTACACATTTGGGAAGGGGTAATTGTGCTAGCGTATCTATTGGATAAATTTTGAGAAGTAGAATTGCTTGGACAAAAGGTATAAACAATGGTGTGCTAGAGTTAACTCGCACAAGCTTACAAGGATCTGATCTCTCTTCATCTCTTCCCAACTCCCTGATCAATGACATTTCATTTGTAACTTGACATTGAATTACATATTGGAAGTCTGCAAACACCACAGACTAGGGCTTCCCTCTCCCTTCTGGAGAGCTGTTGTTAAACACCGCAATATTGTACTTCAATTCTGATACTAACTACCCAGTTAGCATGGACTCCACAGGTTAAGGGTACAGTCCCCGCCTAGATTTCCCTCACTTCAGATGCCAGCTCCAAGTGCAGGGATTCATAGGTAACCCACACTTCTGACCAACTGGCTACAAATTTAGGGGTGCCCACAACTCTCTCTGGTTTGATGATTCATTTGTTAAAATGATTCATAGAACTCGAGAAATTTGCATTTATGATTAAAGCGTTGTTATGAAAGATACAAATTAGGACCAGCCAATGAAGAGACCTGTATGTGAGGTCTGGGAGGGTCCTGAATGTGGAGCTTCTGTGCCCTCTCCTGTGGCTTCAGTATGTCACCCTCCTGGCACATCACTGTGTTCACCAACCAGGAAGCTCACTGGAACTTCAGGTGTCCAGAGTTTTTAGTTGTGTTTCTTAATGTAGGCATGATTGATTGAATCATCGGCCATATGATTGAACTCAATAATCAGCTCCTTCCCGTGCCCCAGAGGTCAGAAGATTAAACTGGTATCAGGTGGCCCAAAGCCCAACCCTCCAATCATATGGTGGGTTTTTCTGGCATGGACAGTTTTCATCCTGAAACTATCTAGGAGTCCACCTTGAATCATCTCATTAACATAAACTCAGGTGTGGTCCCATGTGATCTTCTTCATGGCCCACCATGAAGAAGAAAGACACTCTTATCATTCAGGATATTCCAAGGGTTTAGAAGCTCTTTCCCAGGAAGCTGGGCCAAAGACCAGTCAAATTCTTTATTATACCACAGTCACTGGATATAAGTATTTAAAGTGTCAACGGATATTTTCAAATTGTCTTCTAAAAAAGGTTGCACTAAATATACATTTCCCACCAGCAATATATAAGAGTGTTTTTGGAGGGTCAATTCTGACCATGATGATTTGTCATACCAGATCACTATAACTGAGTGTGTCTGTTATTTCTTTGAGACTGAACATAAGGAACTCAGGGTTATTTATGTCTCTAGGAGGATACATTTATATTCTTGCTGTGATCTTCAAATGCAACCCAAGGGTTATAAACTTTTCTCATGGTTCTATGCTTCCATTACTTGAGCAAATAGTTGTTGGTGAAATTTATCAGCTATTAATAGAAATGAGAGGAATTCAAACACCCCATCCTTGGTTTTAGCTTTTCTGTGATCACTCTTCTTTAATAGAATTTTTCTCTGAAGACTGTTTTGTAAGAGTAGGTTCCATGCAAGACAAAACCTCACAAATTTGGGGAAAGCCATTCTGAAATAGTGACAAATAGGAATATGAAGGTTTTGGAAATATTATTATGCACTTTTACTGTTTTCCTTCACATGACTGCTATTCCTTCCAAATCACCACCAAATCTTATTCACTATGGCCTTAGTATTATAGAATAGATTTAGAAAAAAACCTGATTATTAAATAAAGATGATTAATAATTATTGAAGTTTAATGTATGTGTTATTCATATACATTAATTCAAGTCCTTAAAAACAGCTTGAGTAGTCAGTAGGTTAAATAGTTCTCTTGAAATTCTAGACCAGTGTTGTCTACTAAAACTTTCTGTGATATTAGATAGTTTCTAAATCTGAGCTGTCCAAAATAGTAGCCACTAGTCACATGTGGCTGATGTGATTGAGTAACCAAATTTTTAATTTAATTCTAACTAATTTAAATTTAAATATAAGTAGGCACATGTGTCTATTGGGTACCTTATTAAACCAGTTCTAGACTATAGAGATTTAATCTTTATTCTTTTATTTTTTTGATTTCTGAACCCTCTCCCTAGTCAGTCATGGCATTCCTGTTGCCTCGAAGAAAATTAAGGCAATAAGAGTGTCCAAACAGGCTCTAGTTCTCAGTGTTTGCCACATCAACTCCTTTAATCCTCTCAACAACTATATAAAATGGGTACTAACAATATTCCTACTTTACAAATGAGGAATTGAGGCAGAGAGGCTAAGTAACTTGGTGAAGGTCACACAGCTGGTAAGTGGTGGGCCTAAGACTTGAATCCAGAAAAATCTAGCTTTAGAGACCATGCTCTTAGCTGCAACACCACACGGCCTCTCAATCTACATGCAAAGAAAATAAAAATCACCAGCGAGCAATATTTTTGATTTCCCAGATAAGCACTTGAGAACTGATGTCAAAGGCTCAAGAAAGCGGGAGATAGGGGGTGCTAGGGTAAGAGAACCAGAGCAGGGTGACCACGTGAAGAGGTGCAGAGGCAGCCTAGTAGCCTCCAGGATCAGGGCCAGACTGCTGCATGGACATTTATCCTCCACCTGGAGACGGTCCACTGCCATTTGATTGAGCACATTGTGGAGGCCCACACAGAGAAGCTGTCAACAGTTCTTTCTGCTATTCCTGGGCCATTTGTTGCCCATTGTTGTGGATCTTCTAGCAGAAGGAGGCCCACTTGTATCCTGGGGCTTGGTGGGGCTTTATTTAAAAACAAAACTAAGTGTGTGGGATTGTTCTACTATCAACTTGTTTAAGCTGGGAACTACATTTCCCAGAATCCCTTTCCATCTATGGTTCTAGGTTAGAGTTAGTCAAAGGAAAAATTTGCATAAAATTTGGGAGGCGGAAGGGAAGCATTGACCATCTCTTTCTGAAGGTCTTTTACAGTCAGATACAGTGTGCCAGCTTGTCCTCACTCTTGTCCACTCTGCAGCTGGTTTGTCTTCCCATCTTCTGGCCCTTCTGACCAACAGTTTCACTCCTGCTTCCAGGCCCACCCCCAGCTGCCTGGCAGCAGAGCCGCAGGGTGGCAGCTCCACAGGGGAACAGCTGCTCATAGGCTTCTCTGTGAGCTCTTCTCCCCAGCCCTGCTTCAGTGGCTGGAGACTCCCCAGCAAGCTCTAGTGTAGCCACTGGTGCCCGTGTTTCAGGACGGCTGATTGGTGACTTTTTCTCTGATCTTTCCACTCTCTTTGGGACATCCACTCCCAGCAATCTCCACAATTCTGTAAGGTCTAATTCTTCTAATACATTCTTAGCTTAGTCTGTTTTCTGCTGCTGTAATAGAATACCACAGACTAGGTAATTTATAAAGAAAAAGGATTTATTTTGGCTCACAGTTCTGGAGTCTGGGTAGTCCAAGAGCATGGTGGTGGCATCTGGCGAGAGCCTTCTTGCTGTTATCCCATGGTGAAGGGTTGAAGGTGGAAGCAAGTGCACCAGACAGAGAAGGGGGCCAAAGTTCCATGATAACCAACCCACTCCTGCAATAACAGCATTAATCCATTCATGAAGGTAAAGCCCTTGTGGCCTAATCACCTCTCAAAGGCCCCAGCTCCCAATACTGTTATAATACATTGGGAATTAAGTTTCAACATGCAATTTGGTGCAGACCTTCAAATCATAGCAATTCCTTACCCCATAACTCCCGTAGTGACTCTGCTTCCCTGACTAAAACTCTGACATACTGTACCATACCTTTCTCTTAACGAGCTGCTCAAAACAGAAGTTGGCCTCCTTGATACCTAGAGGAACCATGTGGGAAGATAAGTCTTAGCCCTGGTACTTGGGCAGCTCCAGAGTGGTGAGATCCTCTCTTTTGAAACACCTCATACTATTTGTTTTCTTAGCAGCTTCTCTCTGCTCCCCATCCACTGTAAAGACAAACTCCAGCCTTCATTTGCCAAATTCTGATTAAGGTGCTTCTGCTAAGTGCTCCTGAGGCATCGTGGACTTAGCTGTGCTCCTCACCACAGAGCTTGCCCCGGGGTTGTGACACTCCATTCAGTGGTCTGCATGCTGTGCCGTGCTGCCAGACCTGGGAGGCTGGGCGCCATCCTTTTGCGTCACGGCTCTGTCCCCAGGGCACTGTGCCTGAGAGCAGGCTCTCATCCTGAATGAAGGATGAAAGAGTGAGCTTTGAATAACATGACTGCACTGTGGCGGGGAACAGGGATATAGAAGACCCTGTGAGTGCCCTGGCCGGAGACCCTTGGGTTCCTTTTTCCTTTTTTGTGTGCTGCTTTCTGGCTTCCATGTATTTCTGTTTCTAAAGACTCACACCTGTGACTTTCTTCAGCAGCCTGTTCTTGGGCTACTAGAGCCAGTAAAAATTGCCTGGGAGTTCATGTGCCCTTAAGGCAGGCCTTAGACAATGACTGACTGTGCGGTCACCAGGAAAGCTGAGGCATAGTTGATACTCCAGAGCTCCGCTGGGGATCAGTCTGGAACTGTCTGCCGTGGGACCTTACCTGCATCTCACCTCTGCCTGGCTTCATCCTGCCCGCTTACCCTCTTCTTTATAGGCCACTCTAAATAGCACTCCCATAAGAAGTCACTAACTCCTGAATTCTCACCTCAGGGAGTATGTCCAGAGTAAATTAACTAAGACCATGAGTATCTAAGAAAGAACGTTGACTTCCAACCTGGTTTGCCATGAGTTTGCCAAAATCAAGTTGCCTCCCCTTCCTGGGAAGGATCCTAGTTTGATTCTTCTGATCTCAATGAAATGGCAGTTCCAAATAACTCAGATGTTAATGGTAGGAAAAGATTTCACTCGCTATTTGTCTCTTGCTAATGTAAGTGAAAGATGCAGTCTTACCAGTGTGCATCTAATCAGGAAAACAGAAACTGCTTTAGGTTTTGAAATATGTAGTTCATTATAAAGGTGTTAGAAGAGCCAGAGGAGAAAAAAGGGAAGGTGAGATTTCCCAAAGACCGAGTAACTGCAGGAAGCTGCTACCACCTCTAGGTCTGAAAGAGCAAAGAGAAAAAGGTGTTACTCAGAGGGCAGAACATGGTGTTGTCAGAACCACGTTGGCAGAAACCCAGAGCCTGCATTTACCCGCGGCTCCCACTGCCTCTACTGCAGAAGGTGCTGCCATGCTGTTGCTCCTGCCTCATTTGTTGCAGCTGCGTCTGCAAGAAGCACAACCAAGTCTACAGGAAAAAGATATCCTTCCACCTTCCATAACCCTGCCAGTGCCTCCCATTGGTAGCATCTGTTAGAAAGCCAGGTGGAAAGCCAGCCCGGCAAGTGTGGTCTGCAGGCTTTCTGCGCTGGTGATGGGCAACGGGCATGGAAGGAGAAGTGTAGGGCTGAGAGACAACAGACCCCATGTAGCACTTCGCTTCAAAGTTTCCATCCTCTTCCTTTGGGTGATAGTAAAAAATCACCCAAAGCCTCCCAAAGCTTCAGAATTGGTGTAGAAAAATCTTACAGGGTGGACGAGTAAGGGAGGGGGAAAGAGCAAGAGAAAAGACAATGAATGGAACAGTAAAAGGAATTGCCTGCAGTCTAGAAAATATCCCTTTAAGAACACCTAGGAGACTTCCAGGCATGGGGATGTTTAGCCCTCTCATTGTCTCATGTGGGGCAGAAATTAAGGGGCCATGTTTTCTCCTGTTGTCTTTGGGACACTGATGGATACACACTTTCCTCTAAACTCTAGTAGAAACTTATACATAACCCAAGAGGAAGCAAGCATGCTTTTAAACACAAGCGAGTTTTAACAACAGAGTTGCAGAACCTATTAGGTTCTCCTGCTTGGTTGTAAGATGCAGCTCATCTCCTGGAATGGGCCCAGAGACCTTGGCATTTGTTGTTTAAGAATCAAAGTCATAGTCAGTTAATTTCATTTGCTTGAAAAAATAGGAAAAATCAATGCCAGTGTATCTCAGACTCCATGCAAATTATGCTGCCTTGGGTCTTTCATAGATTTGCTCAGAGAATTTAAAATATGTCATAAGAAAGATAATTTTAAACCCCACTGTACTAGTTTTCAATTGTTGCTATAACAAATTATCATAAATCTAGGTGTTTAAAACAACATGAATTTATTACCTTACAGTTCTAGATGGATTCCCCTGGTCTAAATAGAAAGTGTCAGCAGGCTTGTGTTCCCTCTGGAGGGTGTAGGGGAGAACCCCTTTTTTTGCCTTTTCTAACTTCTCGTGGTTGCCTATATTCCTCAACTCATAGCTCCTTCTTCCATCTTCAAAGCCAGTGGCTTAGAATTTCTCTCCTCTCTGACCTCAGCTTCCATCCTTACCTTCCTTTCCCTCCTAAACTCCTCAAGACCCTTAATTTAGTCACGTCTACAAAGTCTTTTATATATATTAACATATTTACAAGTTCCAGGGATTAGAAGGATATCTTCTACAGACAGAATATTTGTGTCCTCCAAAATTTATGTTGAAATCTGATCCCGAATGTGATGGTATTATGAAGTGGGGCCTTTGGGAGGCCATTAGATCATGAGGCTAGGGTCCTCATGAATGTGATTAGTGGCCCTTATAAAAGTGGCCCCTGGGCTGGGCATGGTGGCTCATGCCTGTAATCCTATCACTCTGGGAGGCTGCGGCGGGAGGATCATTTGAGCTCAGGAGTTTGAAACCAGCCTGAGCAAGAGTGAGAACCCATCTCTACTATAAATAGAAAGAAATAAATTGGCCAACTAAAAATATATAGAAAAAATTAGCTGGGCATTGTGGCACATGCCTGTAGTCCCAGCTACTCGAGAGGCTGAGGCAGAAGGATCGCTTGAGCCCAGGAGGTTGAGGTTGCTGTGAGCTAGGCTGACGCCACGGCACTCTAGCCTGGGCAACAGAGCCAGACTCTGTCTCAAAAAAAGAAAAAAAAAAGGCCCCAGAGAGCTCCTTTTCCTTTCTGCCATGTGGAGAACACAGCGAAATGAACCAGGAAGTGGGCCCTTACTAAGCACCGAATCTGCCAGCACCTTGACTTTAAACTTCCCAGTTTCCAGAACTGTTCAAAATAAATTTCTATTGTCAGTAGGATACCCAGTCTATGGTATTTTGTCATTGCAGTCTGAATAGACTAAGATTACAACTTCAGGGGCCATTGTTCATTCAGCCCGTCACACCTACTGTTCATAACATACATGAAATGGAATTGGGGGCAGGGGCAGGCATGGAGTGTTGGGCTTGGTTATAATTCCACATGTAGTGAAAAAGGCAGCTTCTGTGTGGCTGTTGTAAATGAAAACTATTTGGCAAGTGAGTCAATGTTAACCCAGATTTTCTTGACCCTTTACTATTTCAAGTAAATCACCTTAGGCCTCAGTTCCTTTTATTCATTCAATGAGCATTTTTAGAGCATTTGTCACAGGTGTCCCGGGTCCTGGGACACTGGAGTTCACATGGAAGGGAGAAAACAGATCACCAGGAAAACAGAATTGGTGTGAAAACATATGGGCTTGGGATATGGCCACTAATCAGTGTGAACACACAGTCAGGTGACTCTGGAGATTTGGGGATGAGTTCTGCACAGATGCTGGGCCGAGGAAATCTCACCACCACTGTGCCAATATGCGTGCCACGCTGTGCCCGGGCTCCAAAATCACCACTGCAGTGTCGTTCTATGTCAGTAGGTATCCGAATTACCTGCAGAGCTTGCAGAGTTTCTGAATCAAAAGGTCTGGGGTAAGGCTTGCAGAGTTTCTGACTCTTTCAAAAGGTCTGGGATTAATATGTGTAACAAACACCAAAGATGATTCTCACTAAAATTTCATAATTATTGCATTCCTGTCTTAGAGCCCTTATTGGCATTGAAAGCCCAAAGGCAGTTCTTGTGAAACAGAGAAGAGTGTTGTAGGGACCCAGTCAAATGCTAGCTGGATAATTGGAATATTGGTGACCACGGACATATACTTTCAATGTAGTCTCTTTCAGAGCTCGTCCTAAATGCAGGCGATATGCCTGAAATTGCAATAGGTGAGAGAGACCATATATAATGGCCTGCAAATAGGACTCCAAGCTATATTCCAAATAGCTATACTCTTGGTAGGGTCCAAAAGGGACTTATCGGAAAGGAAATTCAGTTTTTCTCTTTGCTCTTCACATATCTGCATTTTAATATGAAATCTATTTTGTTCTCTCTTTGGCTGGGTTAGTGTGGATTGCCATATTTCATCTAAACTAAGACATTATCAGTTTTAAGGTACACCATTATTTTATTTACCACGATGAAAGAAGAAACATGGCGAATCAAACTATGACAATTATAAGACATATCATCTTTTCAGAGATGTTACAATTCCTGGGGGAAGGGGAAGTGCAATGTTGAAATGCGGCATTTCAAGATTGCTACTTCCCATGAAAAAGGAGGCTGTTATTTCAGGGATGAGAACAAGTTTCCCTTGAACAGTTTTTGCAGGTTATCTTTTCTACACTTGGCATTTATGCATGGGAGAGCAGAAGAAGCTGGTTCTGTGTTAGCACATATTTGTGTTACATTGATCTCTATCTTGCTAATTACAAAACAAAGTTTTATAGATTAAAAGCCACTGATTATAGGAACCAAGTCGAGAATTAGGACGAAGGATACAGTTCAACAAAAAAAATATAATAACAGGAAGTTAAAAAAACATGGTCTCCTTTATATCATTTAAAGACAAATGGGCTTAGCAAGAAGAAAAAGGGAAAATATTGTCCTATTGATTGTGGAATTAGCTAGAAAAAGTGTTTGCTAGTTTTTTGATGCTCTGAAATACTCTTCTGGATTATGGAACTTTGAGAGACGGCTATGGCAGAAGCGATGCAGGGCCAATTCCAGCCCTATCTTTTTAAAAATTTTTTTTCATTTTTAATTATTGTGGGCACATATATGTCATATATATTTATAGGGGACCTATGATGTTTTGATACAGGCATACAATGTGAACTAATCAAATCAAAGTAATTTGGGGTATCCATCACCTCCAGCATTGAACATTTCTTTGTGTTAGGAACATTCCAATTCCACTCTTTTAGTTATTTTAAAGTATACTCTTACTAAGCAAACCAAAGTCATAAAAAAAAAATTTAACAAATGGCACTGGAAAACATGTTGTTGATTTGTTTTTTTTTCCAGTTCAGTTGCTGATATAACCAAGATTGTTCTTTGTCCCTTGTGAAGATAAAGCTGGGTATTACCATGTCTATAAAACACTAGTGGGCTTTCGGAATCATGTTCAATTTGCTATATGCCATAGGCAAAGGGTACATGGTGACTGGAATTTGTTTTTCTGAAATAGGAGAGTATATATATATATATTACTGCTTGACTTTTATTCAGGCAAGACATGTACAGGAAGCATTCCACTCTTAGGCTTGAAGATAGAGCAAACAGATTTGAAAACCAGATCTGCAACCCATGTATTTGATGGCAGTGATAAGATATTGTCCCCAGGGTAAGAGGTGGTTTGGTTAAGGGTTATTTATTGTTCCTCTTCCCAGGACATCTTGTGGCATTTTCCTCCTCCTCTTCCCACACACAGTATTCTAATACTTAGAACAGTGGTTCTCAACCTGGGCTGCACATTAGAATTACTGGGGGAACTTAAAAAAAAAAATACTAAAAATACCCATGCATAGATTTCATTCCAGCTGAATTAATTCAGAATCTCTGGAGCAGGACCCAAACGTGAAGGTTTTCCGAAGCTCCCAAGTGTTTGTAATGAGCAGACCAAATTGAGATCCCCTGATTTAGAGCTATAATGCTCGCTCCTGGGGTGTTGCAGGTGTCGAGATGGAGGCTTGGATTTGGCCTGTGCTAGTGACAAACCTTCCTGGAAGAAGAGACTGAAACCTTTGGATTGGAATAGCTCCTGCTTAGGGTCAGGTTCCCCAGAGACAGACCCTGACACGCAGGTTCATGTGCAAGTGATTTCACTTAAAAAGTGCTCCCAGGAGTAACCTTGTAATGGTGTTGACAGCACACGGAGGGGAGTGTGGCTGCTGGTGTCCAAAGGTGGCTGCCTCCTTCCTGTTCCTTGTTCCCTCCCTGTTTGCTCATGCCACTCCACTCACCAGGGTGGGGTCTGTTTCCCCTCCCATCAGAGCGGGCCTTATAACTTGCCTCGACCAACAGCCATGGCAGAAGTGATGCAGGGCCAATTCCAGCCCTATCTTTTAAAATTTTTTTTTCATTTTTAATTATTGTGGGCACATATATGTCGTATATATTTATAGGGTACTTGTGATGTTTTGATACAGGCATACAATGTGAGTTAATCAAATCAGGGTAATTTAGGGTATCCATGATCTCCAGCATTGAACATTTCTTTGTGTTAGGAACATTCCAATTCCACTCTTTTAGTTATTTTAAAGTATACCCTCACTAAGTAAACCAAAGTTATAAAAAATATTTTTTAACAAGTATATCATAACTTATTGATGGTAGTCACTTTGTTGTGCTATCAAATATTGTCCGTTCACTCTAACTATATTTTGCACCCATTAACCATCCTCACTTTATCCCCCCTCCCTGCTATACTTCCCAGCCTCTGGTAATCATCTTTCTACTCTGTCTCCATGAAATCAATTGTTTTTAGTATTTGGCTCCCACAAATGCGTGAGAACATGTGAGATGTTCCAGGCCTATGTTTTAAGAGGCCTAGAAGCGTCTTCTTGTCCCTAGCAGTAGCCAGCTGTCATGTAAGAAACCCAACCACTCAAGACCACTGAGCTGTGAAGAAGTGCAAGGTATCAGGACATGGGGAGGTCACGTGGAGGAGAGAATTGAGGAATCCTGCTGACAGTGAGAACCAAAGCCCCAGGCATATGACAGCAGTCAAGCCAGCCCAGCCAGCCCCCTGGTCATTTCAGCCATCCCAATTGAGGTCCCCAAGTGTCATGGGCAGAGACAAGCCATTCCTGCCATGCCTTCTCTGAATTCCTGACCAAAAGAATTAGGAGTAAATGAAATGATTGCTGTTTTAAGCTTTGGAGTAGTTTGTTATGCAGCAATAGAAAATTGAAATTTGAGGTTGTTTGTCATGCAGTGATAGATGACTGATGTTTGGGTAGCGTGTGGTGCAGCAATAGTGTAAACAGGAAGAAACCCAGCAGGGGTAAAATTTCAAGCAAATTCCTATGGAGGGTGTCTCCAGCCTGATCCCACTGGGAAAATCTAAATTATGTCTTAGATTTATCCTGCTCTAAGGCTTTTATTAATATATTCCTAGTTATTGGGTAAGGGACACCCTGGAGTCAGAAACAGTGGCAGAAACTCCCAGGCTCTTCTTGCTTTCACCAGTAGAGTCAGTCTCCCCTTGGTGTACACCTAGCCCCCGGCAGGCACTGCATCATCAGACCAGAGCATGTGGTGGTAACTCTTGCCTGATACTATTTCTCAGTGTTTAACAGAACACACAACCAAAGCAAAATAAAAGAAAATGCAAGTATCTTATGCATAAAGCTTAAGTTTGATCCAGTAAAGGGAACCAGGACTTTACTTAACAATAACAAATTATGAGAGGAATCTTTGTAGACAGGAGAACAGGTAGGTGTAGTTTCCTTTTTGCAAGAGAGGAAAAATAAGCCCCGAAAAAATAATGCAGGTGGAAGGTGCTTGCGTAGCAAAGCAGAGGAAAGCAGCTTTGTGACAACGCTGAACATTTCCTGCTGTTCAGAAAAGCATGAAGCGGGAAGACGCGAAATCGTTGACAGGTGTGTTTGACAGCATTGTGAGCATACCTAACTTCCTAATTTCTGACCTAATTGAAGAAATGCCCTATGGTTTTTATTGGGTTTAATTATAGTATAAGTATGATCTATTTCTTTAAAAAGAAGAAATTGCTTAGAATTCCATTATTATTTCTATGGAGAGAATTAATTTTCTCTCACAGAGAATCTGTGCTGGCAGTTTTGGGAGAAAGATCACATTTTCTAAATGCAAATTTTGGCTACACCTGTCTTCTCCTTTCTACATCAACACTTAAAAAAAACCCTAAACACCAGAAGCAGGTTTTTTTTTTTAACCCATAATATAAGGCGGTAAGTTTTGTGATATTCTTTCCTAGGTACAGCTTACATCGGAAAACAATTCTTCACTTGGTATGTGGTTTTTCACTTGCAGATGTTCAGACTGAATGAGCTTTCCATGCTCATTCATTAAGAGCTGATCTATTCCACTTGCTGGAGTTACAATCTGGACCTCTGCTGGGCACTGGAAACACTTCTCTTGGGGGTTTTGCAGGGTGGGGTGACAAGTTTTTGCAGTGCCAAAATGCTTAACTGCTGGGGTTAAGCTAGGAGCTCTGGGTAAATGTTGCTTCAAAACGGCTGCTGGCACCAAAGCCAAATTAGCCCAGTACTCAACTACCCTCAGATGGCTGCCACAGAGCTATCATCACTGGCGGTGCTGGGAGAAAAATCTCCGGTAAAGCCACGCTTCTGATGATGCAAAGGAGCAGAACACACATGTATTTCCTGGGTAATTGTTTCCCTTCCACAAGCTCCGGCCCTGCAGGATAGAGGCAGTGTCAGCTGGCCCCAAGTTAGCAGCCCTTCCGGCACCTGGGCACCGTTTCCTCCATTCAGATACCTTATCTGGAAATAGTAAAATTTTAATGGGAGATAATTGGACCCCAGGGATTTCCAAATGAGAGCTGATGGAGAGAGGTCTTCCGGGGTCACAGACACAATCACTGCTTCCCTGGGACCTATGATTGCTCACTGCTGGGGGTGATTGGGATTTGCAAGTTGATTAAAGCTGGAGATTGAGTGGCTGAAATAGAATTCCTCAGATAATTGCTGGAAACAGGCCAATGCCTTTGCTGGACTGAGCTCCATATGGTAGATTATATGCTCTTTGACTGAAACCAGACCCACACAAAACGGAAGCTGCTTCTTAAAGAGGAACCTTCAAAACAGGTAGATACTTTGTCTTCTGACGTGCAGAGCAAGAGAGGAGAGGATGAGATGCTTCCTTGGGATTGGGAGCTAAAGAAAATGAAATCAAAGCAAAGATCACTCTATTTCCTTCTGGAAACAATTTCAAAGTGCATCCTACTTCTTTCTTCACCTGAATCTTTCCTTTGGTAATTTCATAGTTTTCTTGTGTTTATGTCTTTCCTGATTTTTCCTGCACAAGAATATGCCTGCCCCTCGCGGTAGCCCAGGATCTGATTAGAACAGCATCCCAGAAAAGCTATTACAGCGTGTGCTCCTAAACCAAGTTCCCAAACAGCTTGGTGCAATGCCAAAGCTGAAAATGTTTTAAAATATGCTTGAAAGACTTTTAACAAAATTATGCCACCTAAGATTGGTAAGAGGGCCTGGGAAAATGTACTTCAGTACCCTATAAACCTGTGAACTCTCCCAGAAAGCAATTTAACAATATTGACCAATAGCCTTGAAAAAGTACGCATCTTTTGACCCAGCACTTTTCCTAGGACTTAGTCTTTAAGAAATAATCAAGAGTGGGAACAAAGGTTTAGCTTCTCTCCTGTTTGCTGCTGCCTGTCTAGCAAAAGCATGTCTAGCAAAAGCTTGGCAACAGCATTCAACTTTGGAGGTCTAGAATAGCGTGTGTCTAGTAACAACAAAGATGGAAATGTTAGCAGTGATTGCCTTCACATGGTGAAATTACAATTTTATTTTGCTTCTCTGTATTTTCTAATTTTTCTTCAATGAATATGTGTTACTCATTTTAAGATATTTTCAAAAACCCAATTTGAATTGTAAGAGTTTTGTTGCAGAAATTTGTCTACTGACATGAAAAAAAGTTCACAAAAATAACCAATGTAAATAAAATGGTATTAAATTATATGTGGTATAATTCCACTTTTTGAGAGAGAAATCAATTCATTCTCTCTCTTTGTGCCTCTTTCTCTTTCTCTCTCTCTCTCACACACACACATATACATTCTGCAAGCACATTTGCCAATATATTGAATGATTCTCTGTTGGTAGAGAGATAATGGTAACTTAATTTCTTCTCTCTGCTTATTTGTATAATTTATAATTTTTCTTTAATGAACTGGTAATATTCGTATAACTGAAAAAAATAGAGCTTAATTTTACATGCAATAGACAGGAAGCCTTAAGTGTAGACAGATGTTCCCAATTTAGGATGGTTTGACTTAAAATTTTTCAGCTTTACCATGGTGCAAAATCTATATGCATTCGGTAGAAACCTTACTTTGAGTACCCATTTAACCATTCTGTTTTTCACTTTCAGGACAGTATTCAATGAATTACATGAGATATTCAACACTTTATTATAGAATAGGCTTTGTGTTAGATGATTTTCCCTAACTGTAGGCTAATGTAAGTATTCTAAGCATGTTAATGTAGGCTTGACTAAGCTGTGATGTTCTGTAGGTTAGGTGTACAGTATTAAATGCATTTTTGACTTAATATTTTCAACTTACTTATGGGGTTTATTGGGATGTAACCCCATTGTAAGTCAAGGAGAATCTGTACTGAAAGCAAAACGCAGAATGGTTGTATGGGTAGTGGACATACGTTCTACCTTATGCATATCACTTTCCCACCATAGTAAAGTCAAAAAATTGTAGGGGACCTTCTGTACATAAAGGAGTATCAGGTAGCTCTGTTCCCTTCCCTGCTTCTGCTTACCATATGCTGATATAGGCTTGGGACTCTCTTCTTGTCTTATGTAAAAATGGAACCACCCATTAGCTGAGAGGTGGTCTGGGGAGAAAGCCTCCAAGAGCCATTAGGCAGCCAACTACTCTGGTTTTGGGGGTAATATGTGTATCTGATATTTAGAAGCAGGTATGGGAAGGAGGGGATTTAAAGACCTGCTGTCTTTAAAAATTACACTGAATGCCTCATTCTCACTAGTCTTGACCTAGCCCAGCCCACTGGTCCTAGGGGTGGCTGCCAGCTCTTTCCCACCTGGGATGGGCAGAAGGGAAATGGCAGGTACAGGACACTGATCCATTAGAACCAGAAAGCTTTCCCCAGTCTCCCACAACACATATTGCACTTAAAGGTGCCTCCCTCAGCCATTGGTTCCCCTAGGGAAATCTGTGTAAGAGGGAGAGATGGAGGAGGAATTACAGCAGAAGTTCCCATAAACTGGGGATTTGCCAGGCAGTGCTGTAGAGGGGTTAGAAGAAGGCTCTGGTGACTCTACCATGCACTAGCTATGTGACCTGGGCAAAAACTTAGCAAACACTTAACCCCTTTGGGCCTTGATTTCCTCATTTGTAAATTCTAGATGATGATATTGTGGTGATTCAATTAGGTAATGCATACATGGCACTTTGAACAGTACCTGGCACTTGGTTAGAGCTCAGCAAATAAGCTACAACTTCCATAAATGTCATCCTATTGTTGTTCCATAGGTCCTTTTCTATTGTTTTAATTAATTTTTGAATAGATAATATATATACATGGTACAAATTCAAGATGTAAATAAAAATATACAATGATGTGAAAGGTCAAACAATGCTCCCCCTCCCCCCAAAGATGTCCACATCCTAAACCCTGGATCCTGTGACTATGTTGCATGACAAAATGGACTTTCAGATGTAATTAAGGTTAGGAACTTTAAGGTGGGGAGATTATCTAGATTATCTAGGTGGGCCCAATCTAAACAAATGAGCCCTTAAAAGAAGAGGAATTTTTCAGGCTGAAGTCCAAGAGATGCAGCAGCAGAGGAAGGCAGAGATTCCAGAGTGAGATTCGACATGCTGTCGCTGGGGCACAGGCTACGCCAAAGACCAGCCCCTGCCTGACAGCCAAGGAAATGGGACTTTAGTTCTACAACCACAAGGAATTGGATTCTACCAACAACCAAAATGAACCTAAAGTGGATCCTTCCTCAGAGCCTGCAGCGAGGAATGCAGCCCTGCTGATACCTTGATTTCAGCCCTACGAAAACCAGTCAAGCCAACTGAGACATCTGATTGTGACATAATCAATTTGTGTTGTTTTAAGTTGTGAAGTTTCTCATAATCAATAGAAAACTAAACAAGTGAAAAGTAAATGTCACTCCCATCCTTGTGCTCCAACCCCCTATTTCCCTTTCCTGGAAACAATTTCCCAAGTTTAGAAGGGAAAATAGAAAAAGGG
Organism: Cheirogaleus major; assembly: GCA_963574435.1. Lineage (NCBI taxonomy): Eukaryota > Metazoa > Chordata > Mammalia > Primates > Cheirogaleidae > Cheirogaleus > Cheirogaleus major. The sequence goes on along the minus strand of CAUYPO010127178.1, from coordinate 11,685 downwards.
AGGAAATAGGTTTATTGTTTGGGATGTTTTAGCTGAGATTTTGCTTAGGAAGAAACAAGAGTAGGAAGAATGATATTTCTTGGATATTTTCTTAGGGAAATCTTTAACGCTGCATTGTGCCAAGTGTAATACTGTCCATGTGAAAATGATTAATAAAACAGTAAGAACATTTAGGATGTTCTTAAAGAACAGAAAAGAAAACCACAACTACTTAGAAAGTGTAGATAATTAAGAACAAAATGGTGAACCTAAAAGATTTAACTATATCATAAAGAAAAATTCTCTATGTGAAAATGCAAAAGGTTTTCTTTTTGGAGCCATGAAAAAGCTTCTGAATAGTTCAGTCATGTCCCTCCTAGAAGCCAAAACCTCTAAGATTGTGATGAGGGAGAGTAGAAGGGAGAAAAGAAAGACCATTAGTCAATTTGAAGAAGGGAATTACATGAACAGAAAAGACTTGTAAATATTCCAAATAGAAACTGAGCTTGAATAATTTCAAACAGGTTTGGGACAAGGTAGACAAAAGACAGTTTTTTTGGATAGATTGGAGTCATTTTGTATGTCCTTGTTTCTACTGACAGTTTAACCAATAATCAGTCTGTGGTCTTTTATTTCTCCTACCAACATTTGGAAAGTTGACAATGTATGAACTCATATTTACATCTTAAACCTGTTTTTTGGGGATTTTTTTTTTTTTGGTGTTGAGGCCTGGGGAGGTGTAGGAATGCAATAAATTGTTCAGTGGACATGCTAGCTATTCTTTGGAAGGATTGAACCTACCACAAACCACAGAGTACTGGAAACTGACTCTCATGTTGAAAACTCCCTGTGTTTTACTCCATCCAACTAACTCATCACTGAAAAATCAATTTTAAAAATGCTTCATGAATATTGGAGGAAATGAAGTATATTGACTAATCTGATGAACCTTAGCCCTACTAGGAACATTGTAACCATTCTTACAACATATGGATGGTGGAAATAATAATTGTTAAAGTCACATTGCAAATAAAGCAAAATGCAACTTTCTCATGACAAAAATATCAGAATAGAAAATGGTACTGTCAGTTGTTTTTATTTTTAAACAACAAAAAAAGAAAAATCCTATTGCTTTGCTATAATTTTCTCAAGAAATTTCTTCCTGAGAAGAATAAGCTGTAACCTATAGACTTTTATTCCCACCCAGTGAATGTATCACAACATATGAGATTACTTAGGAGTTCACTTAGAGACTTGTATGTCCCCAAACTCAAAGTTATAGTTATTTCTAAGAAAGGCCAGAAACAATTTCCTCCAAAGTCTTTCTGCCTGTTAATATACACCTCAGAGCACTAGGAAGATGCACCCCAGTGGCCCCTTTCCCCTAACAAAAGAATCTCTGGTAGTTGAGTGAGTATTTTCTATAAGCCAGGGCTCCTTGAGTCTCTCTGTTGGCTGAAAAGAAGATATCTCAGCTCAGGTGGGTTTGATCAATAGAATGCCTTCAAGGTTTGCAAAGGGAACTTGGTTTAATTTGCTTTGGCAGAGGAATGAGCACAAGTGAAACTTATCATAGGTTAAAGGAAAAGGCAGCCAGAGGGTATCCTTGTGCTACCAATGTGTTACCAATGCTGAGGGTGATACACTTTGGGCGTGGAGTTGGGGTTTCCCACAGCCTTCTTTGGTCTAACCCAAATTCTCTTTGTGTAGATAATGAAGAAGAGACCACATATGGTTAAAATAACCCCCAGAAGAAACTGGCATCCTAATTATGGGAATTATATCAAAGAACACTTTTATTATAACAACTATTTTATAACAGGTGATGCACAGCTTCAAAAGACAAAAACATTAATACTCATGCACTTGTTCTGCTTGTAATCAATTTGCTAAGAGGCTTCTGTATCCAGCTTTGTCAGCTGGATCAAACTGCATGCATCTTGGTTGCCAACTGGATTACTGCTGGTTAAACCGGGTAGTTGCTCATTGCTGTTATGAGAAATATGAGATCAAAGACTATGGTTCTGATTGAAGTGTGACATTTTAGAAAAGCAATGTACATTTTATCTTTAAATTTAAGAGTGATATTGACTGTTGATAACATCTGCTGTTATTTTTGTTTTTGCACCAATCTGGAAGGAAAGTTTTCAAATACATTTGTCAAAAGATTGACAAGAATTTCCTCCTTGTTTCATTTATAGACCTGCAGTTTTGTATCTCATTATCTTTTAAAGATTGTATCAAAAAAAGTAGAGCGCTATTCTTGACTGTGGAAAGGTATAGTGATTTTTGGCAAGAGTGACTCTTTTACAGAATCCAAATTAACCCACTTGTGTGATGACCCATCTAAAGCACTTTGGTTTTTCCATTTAAACTTCTGGGACTGAAAATAGTTCTCAACTTATTTCTCCATTTATCTGCCTTATTGTCTTCCTAATGGGATAAGGTGGGTGGTTTGCTTCTGAGCTTTGACAATGGTGATGCACTGTGCCTGGTGGGAGCTCCTTGCACGGAAAGGTGGGAGCTGACAACAGTGACAGTCTCTGTGGGCAGCAATGTGAGCTGCCGTGTGTCCTAATTAATAGACCACAAATCGCTTATGACTCAGCTTCCAAGCCACTCCCTCAAGGAAACCTTTTCATTATTTTTAAATTTATTTATTTTTATTGATATGTAATAGTTGTACATATGTTGGGGGTGCATGTGGTATTTTGATAACTGTAAGCAATGTGTTATGATCAAATCAGGGTAATTGGGATATCCATCACCTCAAATATTTATCTTTTGTGTTGGGAACATTATAATTCTTCTAGTTATTTTGAAATGTACAATAAATTATTAACCATAATTTCCCTGCTGTACTATCAAATGCTAGAACTAGTTCCTTCTAACTGCATTTTTGCACCCCTTCCCTAACTTCTTTCCATTCCCCTTTTCCACCCTATCCTTCCCAGCCCCTGGTAACTACCAGTCTACTCTCTACCTCTATGAGATTCACTTCTTTAGCTCCCACATGTGAATGAGACATGTGATATTTGTCTTTCTGTGCCTGGCTTATTTCACGTAGCATAATGACCTCCAGTTCCGTCCATGTTGCTGCAAATGACAGGATTTCACTTGTTTTTATGGCTGAATAGTATTCCAGTGTGCATATGTACCACATTTTCTTTGTCCATTCATCTGTTAGTGGACACTTAGGTTGATTCCACGTCCTGGCAATTGTGAATAGTGCTGCGGTAAACATAGGGGTGCAGATATAACTTTAATATACTAATTAAAGAAGGCTTTTCTGGCTCCCCCAAGTTAAATGTCTCTGTTCTATATAGTCCACAGCTCCCTGTACCTCCCCTTTCACAATGTGCATCAAATTTACAAATATTTGTCTATCTTTCCCCATAAACTGTAAGCTCCATGAGGGGCAAGAGTTGTGTGCATCTTGTGCATGTCTGTATCTCTAGCACTGAACCATGTGTGGACTGACTGATATGCCCATCATTCTTTCTTTTTTGATTGTAGCACTTGCCTCTTAGAAGGTAACGATTTTTGCATCATATAAGGCATATCTGTAGCCTGGCTTTGAGAACATTTCCCATTTTACCCCTAGGCTTTTTCTATCAGAAATTTTCCAGGTTTCCTTGTTAATAAACTCAAGCTACTGAACATGCAAATCTCATCATTTATGGGAGGGATTTATCTGAGACTACATGGGTGCTTGTTTATTTGGCCAGTCTGTCCTGTGGGTACACCTGCTCACTCAATGCTTGCTGAAGTTCGAAAGCAGTGGTAGAGGGAGTGGTATTAATAATACGGGCTCAGGAGCTTCAGTTTGAGAAAGCACACCTGGCCTCCTACATTTGCATCTTTACGAAAGGGTTTCAGATCTGTAATAACAGTATTTCTATTTGAAATCATGTTTTCCCATGGAATCAGTGGTCTATAGAATAATTTTGGGAACTTTTTGTCTGTCTGGGGCTGAAAGCAAACTAATGAAAACAAAGTGTGACTCCAATGGTCTGCAGATATGGCTAACTGCTTTAAAAACCTCAGGATTCCTTCACCCTCCTTTCCCCTATTGAGGGTAAGAGCTCTTCTCTCTGGGGAGAAGGAGGATTCCTTCCCTGGCTGTAAGTCCTCTGACTCCTGTCCCAGATCTTTATGAATCACAGCTGCCTTCTGCCATCTATACTTTACAATTTTCACTTGTAAATTGTTGGGGAAAAAATGTAAGAGTTAGCTTAGGTGGGCAGTAATTATAGTTGTCAATGCCTAATCTTCATCTCCCCCTAAGGAGGGAAGAGAGAACTAAGGCCTTTGAATAGCTAAGATTATGGATGCTGTTAGAGAGAAAGAGAGGTCATACAAATGGAAATGAGCTGTCCTCCCCATGTGTAAGGCCCCAAGAAAACTGGGGAGCAAAACAACTTTAGGAGCTTACAGGGAATTTATTTATCATTTGTATTGCCCAAGATTTTAGGTAAGCTGAGTAGATTTCATTTCAGACATTATGTAATGAAATGCAGAACTAATTTTGGAAGTTATTTTTCATCAATCAATTAACTCAGGAAGTTATGTAATATCCCTCACAAACAATGTTCTAGGTTTCCTGTTTCAGTCACTTTGTTATGGTGAGAAGGCAGGGGAGAAACTTCAACCTTGGTTTGTGGGTCATGATACGCAGTGTGAGTGTTCATCTGCTTTGGGAGGAAAACATTTGGCTAGGGCTGTTTCCATTAGGAATGAGAGAACACAAGCAACGCTTGGATTCCCATTTTATTCCTCTGCCATGTTATTTGTTCTTTTCATTAGAAAGTATCAATTTCTTGCAGATATTTCTATGCCCCAAATCTGTTTTTATTTTGATGTCTAGGGACCAGATAACCTTCCACATCCAATGACTTTGATTGTATTGTTATTTGTGGTAGATTATGCTATTGTTCAAAGTATGAATTGTCTTTCCCTGAAATGCCCTGAAATTTCCCTGTGGTGCCTGTTCTGTTGGAGGATTATATATCCCTGCCCTGATGAACTCAAATGTGGCCATATTGTTAGGAACAGAAAAATCAGAGATAATGGAATGATAGGAGCAGAGAAACAAGAAGGAGGAAACAATTAAAGAAAAACAATGAGAAGGAAATAGTTACAGAAAAATAACCAAGGAAAACAGTTATTTCAGTCTTAAAGAATGGGGTAATTAGACCATGGGACAGTGACTACCAATCAGAAAACAGAAAAACACCATAAACGGTGACTTTCCCCATCACACATATAGGAGAAAGGAATGTCTGGAATATAACCTTTAAGTTATGTCCATACCTGAAAAAATCCAGACCCCCAAACCTATGAAATATAGTCATAAGTAATTATACCGACCTTTACATCCACATATACTACTAGCATATAAAAGGAGAAACATAGAAGAAGCCAGTGTCTTCTCCACTCGTGGAGACAGACCCATTTTCCCTTAGGAAGTGTACTCTTGCTTTGCACCCTCAAACTCTCCTTACAACAAATGCTTCATGCATACTTGCTGAGTGTCTGTCATCTCTCTCCGTTGCATGGGTCAAGGCTTATGATTCCTCCAAGCCAGGAGCCCAAGAACTGGGGAAACACTTCAAAGCCCAGCCATGGATGGGACCATGACAATATGACTTGCTTTGGCCAAAGGAATATGAGAGAAAGTGACCTGTAGCCAGGTCATGGATAGTCTGCGCCATCAGCCTGAGTCCTGGGGCAAAGCTGACCTGGAGAAACTCCACAGCTGATCTGTGATGGACATGTGGTTTGAACAACAAATCAACCAAATCAGGGTCTGTTGTTACTGTAGCACAACAGCTTAACCTGGCTGATAGAGTAGTGAAAATATTTGGGCCACAGTTAGTGAAAATAATTTTTGCCCTTCTGCCTCTGTCTGATTTCCTCTCATAGGAAGCAACTCTTACTACCATTTGCAAGGACATTTTTCCAGGCCAGTATATGCTGGCTTACAAGAAAGCTGTGAAGTAGATCACTGAAAAAGGGAGGCTCCTACATGTTAATATGCTCCAGTTAATTTCTAGAAAAGAGTTGGGCAAAGAATGGTTGCTCCATGATCCCATGGCTGGGATCATGTTGGTCTTGCTTGTTGCTGTGTCTCTGGTGCTTAGCACAGTGCCTTGCCCTTATGTGCCAAATAACTATCTGTTGAATCTATACTGAATAACTGAATAAACAAGAAATTAGACATGTATGCCCATTCTCGTAGGTGGTATATAGCATTTTTGATTTTATAAAAATTTACCTTCATGTTTGGGGTTTGACAAGCAAGTTAAGTCAAGTAAGGAACTAAGAGGCAAAAGTGGGTCTGAAGAAGCCAGGGAGGGCCATACCAGGTCTCACAAGGCCCCAGGCAACTCAGACGCAGAAAGAATGCCTGAGTGAGTCACTTCAGCACAAAAGCATGCTCTCTCCTCTTTTTCTTGAAACATGTGCTTCTCTTAGTCTACTATTAATTTCATCACATTTTGATAGAGATGTGTGTGTGAGAAACATTTTTCTCTCTGACAGAATCATAAGAAAAATGAAAGCATAGGTATAATGTCCATTAGCCACTTACGTATGGCCAGTCAGCCTTAGTTTCTGAGGGCTAAAGTGGTAAGCTGAAGAGTACACATCCCATCAAAAGGAGTCAGGGATTTCTCAGCTGCTGTTGAATGCTGCTTGTTGGAATATGGGCCTCGTTTTCCCAGAGAATCCTAATTTTCAGGATAAACTGGATTGTGTTTTTGAATTTTCCAATTTTTAACTGTCAGCAACTAAATAACAATATTAAGGTCAGTGTGGGTTAACACCACTCAGCCCCACAATACACCTTTGTGGGCAGATTTGACCCATAGGCCACCAGCTGCAACTTCTGACCTTGGTCAGTTTTTACAAGGATGACTTATGGGGCAAAAGCTCTAGACTTTCCTATTAAATTTGCATAGGTGTGTGTGATTTTTAGAAAACATCTGGAGGAAAGGCTGTTTTGACAGCCACCAGCTAAACTGGGGTTCCAGTATCAGAGTGGCTAGCACCCCTGCCCTAACAGGAAGTGAAGGGGAGCTGGACATGGTGTTCACGGGGTCCCTTTCATGAGATACGTCTTCTGTGTGGTGCATTGGCCTGATGCCTAGTTATCCAACTCGTGACCGGGGGTCTCTTACATGGTAAACGTACATATACTGGCAGATGTCCTTATGGCTTTTGTTTGACCCATGTCCAGTTTATGCCTACCCGACCATTGCTCTGGCCCTGGGAGCCTAAACTTGTGTGTTCTTCCTAGTATTCATTCTGGGATGGGGGAGGAACCCAGCCTGGGGCAGTCCCTGGTTCTTGAAATGGAAATCACAAATTCAATACACCACCACGAAACAAAACAGATTCAAAGACTTTTACTCACAGATCCTGGGCAAGGAGGGTGTAATGAGTTGGGAGGGTAGTCCTCAGTCCCAAATCACGCAAAGCAGGAATGAAGAGTTGGGTAGAAAGAGAGAGAGAGAATGTGTGACAACTAGCAGTATATATACACGGGAATAGGGTTTGGGTCACTTTAAGTTCAAGGGCAAATGCCTGAATTTAAGGGAAGCAGCAGGTGGGAAAGTGGGGAGCCTCATCTGCCAGCCAGCAGAAGTGCCTCTCAGTCCTTATCTCCGGCCACTGGCTTGAGCCTTTTGGGTGTGGCGTAGAACTGAAAACTGTGTCAAGGGTGCCTGAGCCCTGCTTCTGGTGGGAGAAAATTAAGCCTGTATTCAAAATGGATGTTGAGGCAACATGAAAACTATAAGAATTTACAAGGCCTGATGCCAGTTTCCATTGCCCCAAACCACAGATTGTTGACTCATCACCCGAGCTGCCACGAGGACAGCAGGAGGCTGCTCTACTTCCTTCCTGAGTCTCTCATCGGTTCAGGCCAAGGTCATTTGACCTTGAGTATTTCTAAGATTAAACTGGACATGTGCATACTAAATTATATATTCAGAGTGTCCTTGCTCAAATGAAGAGTTTTAATTTTGTACAAGTATGTTTACTTGTTTCTTTCTCTCAGATAATGTTAGGAAATCTCATCCAAGGGAATTGGCCTGGTTAAAAATGCAAAGGATTTGTAGTCCCAAGACAAGGGAAGTTCTCGAAGGGTTTGTAGTTCCAGGACAAGAGAAGTTCTAGAAGAGTTTGTAGTTCCAGGACAAGGGAAGTTCTAGAAGGGTTTGCAGTCCAAGAATAAGGTAAGTTCTAGAAGAAGAGAGAAAGTCCTGTGTGTGAGGAGGGGTCCTTGCTTTTAGTTTTCCTAAGATTGGAGAGGTGTGTACCACAGCAATGGCTACTGCTTGAAGATGTCTATGATTTTCGAGGATGTATCCAACTGATGGAGTTTAAAGAGGACAATTGTCCTATTTGTAGCCACCCAGTATCACTGGAATGCCTTTCTTCTATTTTGGAATTTTCCTTCATTTTAAATTCTGCCTCCTGAAGAAGATAGAGCTCACTTTCCTACTCTCTCTTACAGAAGAGGCTCAGGCCCATGATCTAGGCTCTGAATGACAGGTTTCTTCTGTTTGTCCCTCCAGATCTACTCTGCATCCTGCATTACCTGACCTGGATGAACTATCTCACCAAGGTTTCCTTGTCTCTTGCTTCTGGTTGGGTTTAGCCAATGGGAGGCAATAGCAGGAGGTTGGGCAGTGGTAGGAGAGAGTAGTGGAGATGCCACTCCACCAGCTCCATTTAGGCCAGGAAGTGTTCTGACCATTGCTATGCGTCCATACCTAAGAGCACAGCTTGTGAAGGGAAGCTCTCACCAGGTTCCAGGAACAGGTCCTCTCCCTTGGCCCTTAAGATCTAGCTGTAGTCATGGTTTCTCCTGTTGCCAATCCTTGGGTGCTTTACATACACCTTCCCACACCATCATAGACAGTCCCTCCAACAAACTTTCTCCAATTTATCTTTCTGAGTGGGCCTTCTCTTTCCTGCTTGTAGCCTCATTGATTTCCTCTGTCAAGCAGACATACCTGTGCCAAACTTCGACCCAAAAGCTGATGATGGAACAGGGCCAGAATGATGTGATGGTTAATTTTATGTGTCAACTTGGCTGGGCCGTGGTATCTAGATATTTGGTCAAACGTTATTCTGGCTGTTTCTGCGAGGGTGTTTCAGGATGAGATTGACATTTAAATTGGTGGACTTTGAGTAAAGCAGATTGCCCTTTGTAATGTGAATGGGCCTTATCCAATCAGTTGAAGGCCCAAATGTAGCAACAGATGGACCTCCCCCCAAGCAAGAGGAAATTTTGCCAGCAGATGGCCTTTGTACTCCAACTGCAACATGGGCTCTTCTCCGGATCTCAAGCAGACTGCCTTTGCACTTAAACTGCAGCTCTTCCTGGCTGGTCTACCATATCAGATTTTGTACTTGCCAAGCCTCCACCATCACATGAGCCAATTTCTTAAAATAAATCTCTCTATCTTCTTTGGAGGTTCAGGCTATGAGGAAGAATTCCTGGCAGTGGTACAAACTCATAATTATTGTTTGGTGGCAACGGTTTTGTCATCAGACTACCTCTGATGATTTGGGGACTATTCTTGGGATCTCATCTCAAGCCCGGTTCTCCAGCCTTCCAGAGGATTTTGAGAACTGCTTAACATCCTGTGAATAATCTCCTTTGCTTATTCCATCAGGGTCTAGCTTCTGTTAACCATGACGGAAGCATGGACTAAGTATAGTTGGAATAAGGTCAGAACATTAAGAAAAAGTTTTATTTATGTTTGTTTACTTAATATTTATCAAATGTAGTTTATGGCATCAAAATCATTCCTTTTTTCTTACAATAAGCAATAAATATACTGTCATTCAGCTGTACTATTATTTCTTCCTTTGGGGTGTAATATGCTTTTCCAGACTGGCACAAATAAAACTACTCAAGCGTATTGTTAACTTTCTCTCACTTAATTTCACTTCTGAATGTCCCTGCAATCTTGATTTAGCATGAAGAAGCAAGTGCAATTGTGTTTGCAAGAAACTGCATCCTAAGTTGTTATATGCATGTTGGTCTGTGGTCCTTTTTCTCTTTCTCATTATATAAATATGAAGTTAGCTTGAGGTTTCTGTGATGTTTATGGAAGGATTAATTTCTACAAAACAGAAGATTTAAAAATCTGCCTAAGGTATAGTCCTACTTGCTGGATAATTCAACCAATGTTTTTATTTCTGATATAATAATGTCTTAACTTTTTGGCTCCCATGGAAATGCATGAAAGGATGAAATTTATGAGGAATTGCTGGTTCTCCTCTTCTTATGGGGATTAATAAGCCAATGCCTCTATCTCTAAATTGAGCAACTTTTTATAAAGTAGTTTTTTCTAAATATAAACTTAACCTTTTTTTATAGCAGTTTTAGGTTCACAGCAAAATTTAGTGGAAAGTACAGAGCTCTCGTGTATGCCCTGACCCCACTGTCAGCATCCTCCACCATAGTGGTACATTTGTTACAGTCAATGGACCCACATGGACGCATTATCACGACACAAAGTCCATAGTTTACATTAAGGTTCACTCTTGGTGTTGTACGTTCTGTCGGTTTTGACACATGTATAATGACATGTATCCACCATTATAGTATCATACAGAATAGTTTCACTGCCCTAAAAATCCTCTGTGCTCTGCCAACCTATTCATCCCTCTCCCCCCTAGGCGCCTTGATCCTTTTATGTCTCTATAGTTTTGCCTTTTCCAGAATGTCGTATAATTGGAACCATATAGTATGTAGTCTTTTCAGACTGGCTCTTTTCACTTAGTAATTCGCATTTAAGGTTCATCTATAGCTTTCTGTGGCTTGACAGTTTATTTCTTTTTAATGCTGAGTAATATTCCATTGCACAGATATATACTACAGTTTACTTATCCATTCACCTATTGAAGAACATCAATTGTAGGATTTTTTGTAATTTTTAAATTAAGCAATTTTAAGGCTGTGAGGTAGAATTTCTGGTATGGATGTGACAGTGGCAAGAACCGAATGATCACTGCCTAATAGCAGTGATGGTGGCAACAGTCTCCAGACTAGACTCAGACTGGATGCCTCAGCGTCCACGTTTGACTTTAACAGCTGTGTGTATCATGTTAAGGGTAAATAGCACAATTAAGAGCAGGATAAGAATACGAGCAAATTCATGAATTTGAGCTTCCGTTTTCTTTTATCATTTCTACTGCAGTGAGAAACTTGATCCCTTGGCTGCTGCTCAAGGCACAATTTCTGAATATGTTCTCTAATTGTGTTAATAAGAACTCTTTTGGCTGATTGTGCGTGGTACTCCCAGAGACTACATATGAGGCCCCTACTCTACCTATGGCCCCAGTCATCATTTAATATGAAAATAGACACTTTTCTAGGTAGTCTAAATAGAGAGGGATTTAATACAGAGAACCTGTTGCAACGTCTTGGAATGGCTGGAGAGCAACAGAAGAAAGATGGTGTTGCCTGGAAGTTGAGAAGCTGCTCCCGGCAAAGGGCACATTCTGAAGAGGCAAAGCAAATGTGAGAACCAGATTCAGATATTACAGAAATTTTGGAATTATCACACCAGGAATTTAAAGTAAGTATAATTAACACGCTAATGGTGCTAATGGAAAAAGTGGATAATATATAAGAACAGATGGATAATATAAGCAGAAAGAGAGAAAACTCTAAGAAAGCAT
>CAUYPO010127175.1:0-19489 GCA_963574435.1 Cheirogaleus major | reverse complement strand
GAGACCTGGGTGCGCAGGATCTGGTTCGCAGGTCTGACCTTTGGGCCCTGGAGTTCAATCCCTGAGCCCACCAGGGAGAGGAGTGCCAATCCTAATTCCCCCACAGGGAGCCCAAGCTGGGTTGATGTCTCTCAGCCTCAGGGTCTGCCCCATTCTGCCGGAATCACCAAGCCAGCAGCACCTGGGAGGGCTGGCGGGTAGGGAGCTCCCCGTCTGAGTACCCCTCAGTCAACTGTAGGGCCCCAAAAGGGAAGGTCCCGTTTCTTGGAGATGCCTCTGGCTGGTGGCTATATTGTCTCTCTCGGCAGCCACGGATAGGGACGGGGGAGGGCAGAGTGCAGCAATATGGCGCCTGCCACGCGGTTGGGTCTGTGCACACGGAGGGGCCCCGAGGGGGTTTAGAGCCTGGCGCCGTGTCCGCTACAGGCTTACTGCTCACTGGTGGCGGCCATCTCTGGACTGGTGTCCGCAGGTCTCTTCATCCACTGGGGAGCCCACCAGCAGTCCGAGATGCACTCTACCTACCCTTGCCGCTGGTCTCCAAACTGCTCGCTCCGGAGGTCTCTCCTTCCAGTTCTCCTCCGCAACCTCCTCCTGTGGAGTCTCCCGTAGTCTCCGGCACTCCTCCTTCCGACCCCCGTCCGATGTATGGTCGCTTGCTTGCTTCTTTCTTCTAATATCTTCTAGAAGCTGTCTTTTCTGCAGAGACACTCTGTCTGGCAGTGTTTCTCGTCTGCCGTCTTCAGTAACTCTATAAGTATGTTTTATTTCTGTAAAATTACTGGCTGGAGAACATTTGATTGAGAAATAATTATATTCTCTGCAATGTAAGTATTAAAATCAAGAGCTCTTCTAACAGAGAAACAATGAACAAGCGATAGTTTATGGGGTGCATCTCCTTATAGATATTGCTAAACACAGTATGCATCCTAATAAATGTTATTTTCTAATTTCCTTCTTTCCTCAGCCAAAGTAATTGTAAGCAAAAGATTAAATTTAACTTAACCTTCACTTATTAAATTCAATTAAAGCATGCATTTTTATTTTTTTAAGAATTTAGATCAATTATGCAAAAATATATCTAGAGTTTTTATTGATGATGACATCCATTCTGGCCCATCTATCTCACTTGCACTTCCACATATCCTGAGTCAGTCTACTTTCAAAGTTTTCGAAGAAATCTGAATGTTTCCTAGTAAATAGTTAGGAAACAAATAGTGTATGTGTCCTGCTATATAAAAAGTTATGGCAGACAGAAAGAATATTCTATTTATCTACCTATGGTATAGCCTGAGGATAGAGCAGTCAAATACTATTTGTGATTTTTGTGTAAGAGTCAGAAAAACTGTCTTTGACAAAAACATCTATTTTCTCTGACTTAAATAAAATACTTTAATAGATAATTGTGGCTGAAAGAACTGAATGATACCTGACAGGAGGTTCTCCTCATATTGATTATATGTAAAAATATCTAAAAGGAGAAATAGGAGGTGGAGATGTGACTGATAGTAACCATCAGTAAATTTCAAAACTCAAATGACAATTGTGTTGACAGTAGGGTGTTCAGGATAGAAAATAGTTTCAGTACTGACACTATCTTCTAAGGTTCAGCATTCATCTATCTATATATCAAATATCTGTGTGAAGACTGTAATGTGGTGGAATAAAAACTGAACTTGTAATCAGTACGTTGGATTAAGTTCCAGTTGGGTTCTTATTATCGGTGCTGTTTTGGAGAGTTACAGCTCTGGGAATAAAATTCTTTGTCTTCAAATTATCTCTAAGCATCTTTTGAATTCTAAATTTCTATGAAACTCTGATCCTGTTTTGTCATTTTAGGGATACCATATGTAGAAAGACAACTAGCTAGAGTAAAGGATATATGGATGGGTAGGTAAAAAGATGGATGAATATATAGATATATACACACACATCCATAATATACATATATATTGATATATATTTATGAATATATATGTGTGTATATATAAAAAACAGATAGTTAGTTACATGCATATATGTGTATATAAAGTGACATCACAGATTCTCTTGGTCACAATTTTCTCTTCACAAATAGGAAAATTTTTGGCTTGCAAAAATGATAGTAAATCATCCATTGCTTATTATTGAAGAGGTAAGGCAAATGGGCCTTGAAACAGACATTTACATTTTGAAAGATACTATTAAGGAAATCCAATATATTCATATACATATATTTTGAAAATGCTTCTTGGTGGCTACACAATATAAAAAGTGAATAAAGAAGGTATCATGAATATATCCATAGAGAATTCTAATATTATTGAAAGTGGGAAGTGTTAACTAATTGACAATGAGGATCCTGTCCTTGCCAAAATAATAACTTTCCCTTTTGATATACAGTGTAGTGTGCATACTATTTGTAGAAACATATTTTTTAGCAATGACCTTATAAGAATGAAGCTCATATAAATAACAAACAAATAATGAAATCCACATTTTACTCCTTTAGTCAACATATTCAGGCTAATGGGACACTAAAGATCTCACAGTCATTAATTATACACAGTATTTTATTAAATATATATAATTATACACTGAGTGGAGAGACATTTAGATCTGCCTTGTGGACAGATTGAGTACATTTCTGTGAAGCAGTTGACTTTATTTGATTGGCATAGGCCCATCAGTATGAGGTTTCAAGTAATCAACTATCTGTGTATTCTTGGGAGTTTATAAATAAATAAGAGTTTAGATGGGGTTTCTTAAAGGGCTGAAGCTGAAAATGACCATATAAGCATAGAACTTCAAAGTTGGAAAAAATCTCACTTTTTAATGTAAAGAAAACCAATAACTGTGTAGTTTGATGAGTTTTAAAAAGTCTGAAGTTTAGAGACTGACAAAAATAAGACTCTAAACCCATGTTTCTGGGACCGATGCTCTTCCCACCATATTATGCATTTTTTCCCCAACATCAGTTAAATTGAAACATACACACACACACACACACACACACACACACACACAACATAGAGACCCAGGGTTCAGTTTTCAAATCAACTTGCTTTCATCCCTATGGAAATGCTGTAGATTGAATCTTTTAAACATTTTTCTGAGCAGATAAGACAAATCTTCTTTCTCCCACTTGGTTCTAGGTATTGCTTAGCCTTCTTCAAAAGGGTGTAACTATTCATTAGAGAATTTGCCTATTGTTCACATTCAACTTTGTAATGGCTGTGCTGTGAACTCTGTCCTGAGAGGAAGCCTTACATGGTGAAGTACTTGGGTAGGTGATCACAAGGAGAGAATACTGGAGAGAAGGTGTTGGAGAATGTGTGTGAGGAGTTGTTGCTTTTCTACTGTGATTATGCCTGAATGACCATTTTTATTAATATGAACTTGCATTACATGCTTGATGTAGGATACATGTAGACTCCCTTAAATTAGGATATCATTGTGACAAATGTATCTCCAGCTATAAATTTAGATACCAAAGAGCCTAAGGAGCCCTGAAAGCCATATATCTTTGTGTTTTCTTGATTTTGAATCTTTTTGTGTGAAAATTGAATAAAAACTGGAATTTTTTTCATCTAGTGATTTCTGTTCATTCTTCTTTTCTCAGTTAACACCTCCTCCAGGAACCCTTCCTTGACTGTCCCTTCCCTCCCTAGGAAATGATGAGTTCTCCTCCTCTTTACAATCAAAACTCCCTGGAAAATCCTTTCTCATACCTCTTATAGTAACATACCAAATTGTGGATTTACTCATCTAAATCCTCTTTAGTCTGTGATAAAATTGAGTGCATGGGCTGAATTTTCTAACACTGTCTCTTCCAGTACCAAGCACAAAAGAACCAACTGATATGTAGCTTAAAAAAGTACCTTGTATATTTTGTGGGTGTTTGATACATTTATGCATGAAATACATGAAATAACTGAGGCTACCTATCACTAGGAAAGAATTAATGTTAAGGATGAATTACAGGTAATGAAAAGAGGATTTTAGAAAAGAGAACAAGATTTAAGATTATTAACAGTTTTTTACCTCATATACTTTGAAGTCTGCTATAGAAGAAAAAGCTGCTCAATACTTTGAAAATTTGTGAGATATATTTTCATCAGCTAAAATATGGTGGTATCCTCATAGCTGCTCATCTTTCAAAATTTTCCCCAAATGTCAACCTCTTTGATGAAAATGTTTCTGAAACTTTTTCCTTTATATTTTAAATTCTATTGAAATTAAAAACGGTGATTTACCACTAAGTACTTTAAGAGGCATTAGTTTATTTAGGGTATCATAATAAATTTGAGAGGGAATGTGGTTCAGTCTTTGCATGGAAATACATTTTAAAAAGTACAGTTAACCATTCAAAAGTAATTTAGAAAGGAACTTAAATTTTTAATCATTTATAATAAAAACATTAAAAGGAATTAAATTCATAAAAAGATTAACATTTTTCAAATCTTCATCCCTCTACCCAATTTCTTTGTACTCCATAGCACTGCAGTTCCTCACAAAAAAATCCTCAATTATCTCTGGCACTATTACCCATTTGACTCTTCCCTTCCTCTTTACTACAAACCCTCCATTGTTCTTTTCTGAAGATAGTTTTCCTATCTCTCCTCCCAAGTGTTTCATTTATGTTTCAGAAAACAAAGAGATAAGGGAAACTGGATCAGAAATTATACAATGTTGGAGCAAGCTGGGAAAATGGGAATACTTCCAAATTAATTCTTTATCATGTCCTATAAAATATTAATGATTATTTTATACTACGTTTTGGTCTTGTCTAAATTATAACTTCATTAAGAACACAGACTATAACTTTTGTTCCTTTTGTAGCTTCTACCTCACCTAGTCATAAAAGAAATGGCCAATTCATTAGACATGGCAAAGACTGGCAATCCTTTAAATCTTTCACATCCCTAAAAACAGGGGTCTTTGGTAAACTATTAATAAAATCAGTAGATCATCTACCTAACTGGAAAAGAAAAGTGTTATTGGAACAAAATCAAGCCCATTGATTTAGTATTGTTCATGGCTGCTTTCAAGGGCAGAGTGGATTAGTTGCCACAGAGACCATATATATCTGGCATGCCTATAATATTTACTATTTGATCCTTTAAGCAAAAGTTTCCCAACTCCTGCCTTTAAAAATAAAATCTAAACTCCCCATCTTGTTTTAAAGAGTATTTGTCATGTTTGGCTGTCCAGAGTCTAATTCTTCCCTGCAATTTTGAGGATAATCTCTACTCACTGTGGTCTTTCCAGTGAGGAGAGCCCAGCTTAGGCTTGGTGAGAGGCTTCTCACCTATAAGATTGAATATAGAGCAAAATGCTGCAATGATGATAGATGGCTACAATTATTTCACACTGGCAATGTTGGTAGTATCCTGCATCTCAGTCAATAGTGTTTTGACCAAATTGTTCCTGCCAAAAGATGGCTCTCTAACTTCCTGTTCTGTCATCTGCCAAAATGCCCTGGTTCTCCTCCAGCCCCATATCAGTACTGTGAGTCCCTGATGTCCTTCCCACATATCCCCTTAAAGCCAAGGACAGACAGATTTGGTTTCTATTATTTGCTACCAGAATCATCCTACTGTGTACAGTTGGCATATAAGTACACTATTAATTCGATATCTGCTAAGAGCTGTTGCATATGGCTGTACATAACTCCAGGAAGTGACATTCACATTGAATGGCATCCCTTGGAGTTGTACAGTGCCCACTCTTCATAGTCGTAAAAGGATGCTTTGTATCTGCTGATCTTTCTAGCTCCCCTTCCATTGCCTTACATCCATGTTCTATAATTCAGCCAATTCCACTTACTTTTACTATCCAGAGAAGCCATGTTTTATCTTGGACTTTTTGTGATCACTTTGTTCCCATGCCAAATGCAGCCTCTTTATAGCTTGCTCATCTGACAAAGTCCTGTTACCCAGCCTTTAATGCTCTTCTCAGATATCACCTCCACTATAAAACTTTTCCTGCCACATCATTTTCCTGCCACCCACCTTAGCCATTCATAATAAGTAACTTATTATTATCGCATGTTTGCATAACATTTTGTGTGCATTTCTATCAACTCATCTCATGATGATTTTATTTTAGTCTGCTGCAATAATTTGCGTGTTTTTGAGCAAATGGATTTGTTCAATTGTGCCCTAGCAGAGGATACCCTTGCACACAGAAAATACTTCAATAAACACTTCTTTGTGGACTTTTGGTTATATTTTTTAACAATCATAATTCACTGAGTAAATTATTTAGTACTTAGAGTTTTCAATTCTCCATTACCACAGATATCCAAATGCAGCAATATTTACTTTTTTCTACCAGTTGCCAGTGTCAGATAAAAAACAAACCTCAACTTAGTAAAGAGAGAATTTATTTGAATAGATTATTGCAAAGGGGGATTGTCAATTGCAATAGGAAGAGGGGAACTACTGCAATAGGTAGAAAGCTCTGACCATAATATCTGCAAGCATCTCAAAGGTTAGGTAAAAAGGGTTGTTTTTCTATAAGAAGGAGTAAACAGGGCTAGAAAGAACAGGGAAATGGGATTAAAGGGTGGCTTGATCAGATCTTAGATTACATATTTTATCCTGTTCTCAGGAGGGCTTATATGTTGGCTCATGCTGAGAGTGGCTCAGAGTTCAGGGACATGGAGGAAAGAAAGAAACTTGATGAGCATTTTGTTCTGACTGATCAGGAGGAACAAGCAGTTGAAGTAATAATTTATGAAGCAAAAATGGGAATTTGGAGGGTCTTTGGCCTTGTCATAGATAAACAAGAGGAGTTATCTCTGAGAGAAGGGGGGTTCTTTGCAATAAGCTATTTTCAGGAACACAAAGGGTAAGGGGATTTCTTAAGCTTTGCTGTTTTCCAGGATTACAAGGCTCAGGTAAAATTCAGTATTGTCACCAATAATAATGTTTTCAGTATTGAAGAGAAAATTAGATCTGCATAAAGTTTAATTTTCTTTTCCAGTGGTTATCACACAGACCATAATATGTCCACTTGTTAAATTCAGCAAGGTTACCTTTTATGTTAAGAGAGTTCCCCAAATTAAATAGGTCGGGGACATTTTTTATGAACCAAATATTGTTTTCTGGCATAAATCAGAGTGTGTACTGAGTATCAGAGACTTATCAGATTTCTTTCAAGCTAAAGTCACCTTCATTCACTTGATAAGACTGTAGAGGGCACAATCATACCGGAACAAAGCTGGAGTGAAAGACTGAAAACTTCATTAAATAAAATGCACCTAGCTAAGACCTGAATGTGTTCTGTCAGTGATTCATATCTGCTGTTCAGAACAAAGGTTTTTTTAAAAATCTCTTTAAAAGAGAGTTTTCTTATTTGTCACTCTGCTTTCTTTTTAATTAATCCTAACTGCATTTCATGTGGAAGACTGAAGAGATGAAATTATAAATGAGTCCAGCATTATTGTTCTATTCCCTCTGCACAAAAATGTTATTGCAAGGCTAAGGCAAGGAAGCAAAATATAGCAGTTTGAGAAAAAAACTGCTGGGGAACTGAGCAAGCATTGTTAAAAATATGTGACAGCTTTCTATTATTCTCTTGGTCATAGCATATAGTAGCAAAAAGACTAAGGAATTAGTTGGGATCTCTGTAAGGTACTTGAATCACAGCATTTTAAAAGTGGGGGGTAATGTTTTCTCTAATCATCAACTCATTTGTTGTTTCAAAATCCTTTAGTGTTCTTGATGCCCTTACTACCAAAATAAAGGAGGTCTTTCTTCCTAATAGTTCACTTCTCCTCTCGCTTGTTCAAGGGTATGTGTAAACAAAGTGGCATATATACACTTTTTATATTCTCCTTTTGCCCTGATTTCATTCAAGTTTCCAGCAAGATTTTATTTTGAGCATCAATAATGACTTTCTAACTCCCACATAGAAAGGATAGAGGAGAGGGGAGAAGACTCCCAGCTCAGGTGTGGATCACAGAGAGAGAGATGTCAGAGGTGGCTGGGGACCCCACAGAGAAAATTGCGAAGTCCAGAAGGAAGAAAATAAAGAGGAGAAGATTTCAGCGAGGATCAAACCCAGAGAGGTTTGGAGTCCAAGTGAAATGGTAAGGAGGGACTTCCCTCCCCCTCATATGTGCCTTGGGTGCACGGCAGGACACATTAGCCTAGGTCTGCAGAGAGTCAGGATAAAGATGTCACTAGGTGATAGAAATTTTTCAGCTCCATTATAATCTTATGGGACCAAAATCGTATATGTGACCTGTCACTGACTGAAACGTCATTATGTGGGGCATGACTGTATGTGATTACTCTGCAGATTGTAATGCTGAGCTCACAAACACAGGTCATTAGATGCTGCTGCTTCTGGGAAGCAAATGTTGTTTCCGCTATTGCATTTTTGTGTGACTAGAATAGATTCTACAATTATTCTTTTTCACATCACTGGCAGCTTCTAATTCCAAATCTGGAACACATGCATTCAATCGACAGAACCCAGTTCTTGTACTACTGCCCTCGTTTCAAAGGAGCCTGAAAAAACAAGTATTTGGGATCTTTAAATTCTATAGTAGTGGGTCAATTTGCCTGATAAAGTGGAGGATTCCTAAAGTATAGGGAATGGTTTCAGATGCTCAACAGCTGAAAGAATGGCAAATATTCTTTAGAGTTTTCTTCTTTCGGGAGCACATCAAAACTCGGCTTTTGTTTTTTATTTCTCCACTTCCAGTAAAGGGAAATATGATTATTTGAAACTACCCTTCCTAATTGAAAATGGTTTGCTTTCTTTATTAAAGGATAGAGCAGTGTTTCTCACTAGAGCACTATTGACATTTGGCCCAGATAATTCTTTGTTGTGGGAGGCTACCCTGTGCATTGCAGGTTGGTTAGCAGCATCCCTGTGATCTACCCACTAGATGTCAGTAGCACCTCTCCCCCAGTTGTAACAATCAAAAATACCTCTAGAAACTGTCAAACAGGGTCGGGGTTGAAATTATCTCCAGTTTAGAACAACTAGCCTAGATGTAAAATGCTCATCATTTACTGCATCCAGCTCCATGTGCAGGTTCTTTAGGTGAAATATATATGTCCTCTATTTCTGTCATATATCTTTTTTGATGTTTCATAACCTATGCAAAGAATTAAAATTTTAACCATCATTAAGCATCCCTATAAAAATAGTGAGCAGATAGAAAAGAAGAAAAGTGGAAAATCTATTAAGATGCTTTTATCTTTCATTTAACATCAGTAGTCTGTTTTTAAAAATCAGATATTTTGCATGAAAACAATAACCAGGAGCCTATTTCATTTTAAACAGGAAATTTTTTGTGCTCCATGTCAACACAAACTCCTACATAATTTCTTACTGAAGTACAGTAAACAACTATATGTAAGTAACAAACATTATCAGTTTAACCATTAAATGCTCAAGACATTGCTATAAACGTCGTAAAATGGATTCTTTTAGTGCGAGAAACATCTGAGATAAACATACTCTTTATTAATACCGGCACACTTTTTACCATGTCTATGCATGATTGTAGCTTCCTACAAATTTTATTAGGAATGTATCTCGAGACTATTTTCACACATTGTTTTGTTAATGTGTTGCATTTTGAGGGCATATATATATGTATATATATTGAATATAAATATTGAGTTTTTGTAAGAGATTGTACGGCCTATGAAATTGGGTATTAGAAACCAAGAGGCGGCCGGGCGCAGTGGCTCATGCCTATAATCCTAGAACTCTGGGTCAGGAGTTCGAGATCAGCGTAAGCCAGACCCCGTTTCTACTAAAAATAGAAAGAAATTAGCCAGAAAACTAAAAATATATAGAAAAAATTAGCCAGGCGTGGTGGTGCATGCCTATAGTCCCAGCTACTCGGGAGGCTGGGGTAGAAGGATTACGTGAGCCCAGGGTTTGAGGTTGCTGTGAGTTAGGCTGATGCCATGGGACTCTAGCCCGGGCAACAGAGTGAGACTTTGTCTCAAAAAAAAAAAAAAAAAAATCCCCAAGAAGCATTCTTCTGAGTGTGTTAACTAGGGAGATGTTTCATAGGATATGGCTGCATAAACATGTTACAGCATCATATGAAAATATGAACAGTTGTTGAATGCTTAGTTTCTGCACCTTTTCACCTGGCTGTAGTCCCCCTCCTCCTTTTTTAAATAGCAACTCATCTAGTAAGGGTTCTTCATGCAGTTATCTGACCTAAAACTTCATTCCCAAGAAATTAGAGTTCTTGTTGGCCTGAATGTTTAAAGTTCTTACAGTTTTCAATTTCCTTTTATCATTGGACATGTTAGGGTTAAGGAGTTATACTGAGGTGCTGTTTGGATCACATGTATTAGAAAATACCCAGTTTATGGTTGGTGGCTCAGATCGACTGATTAACTAGTATTCCTGGGTTGCAATTTTTGTCTCTATCAGCGCCTGATGGTAAGTCAAGAATTGTTTCTTGTTGAAAAATTTAAGCCTATGCTTTAAAATCCCAAGTGTTTCACCATGATTCTCCTATCAAGGTTTTCTACCAGCTTCACACAGTTCTTTAATGTGTCACAGACATCTGAACACTATTGGATTCATTGGATCATAAGATCTAAGGACAGAGGTATTTATACTGTAGCCTGGTCCAATAGCATAGTCTTCTCTTGTTCTGAGCAACTATATTGAAGCAACCACAATGGAATAATAATATAGAATATGTTGCCTCTAAAATCTCAAGGCTCACCAGATATGGTACCTCTTAGTGTTAGTGGGCAGAAGATGCTACCACTAGTCCTTAACTTTGTAGGGACTTTCTATAATTCCCCCAATCTACCTCACTGAGGTAGGAATTTTCTGTAAGTTCATGCTATTTTTATCTGACCTTCTGGCACACAGTAGTCTTACCCAGACACTTAGATTAAAGTCCATTTACTGAGCTCTAAGTTCTCTGAGTATGATGCCATCAAAATAGAGGATGAGTGAGTTGTTAGGTCAAGGTTCCTAAGAGCTAAGCTGTAAAATAGAGTGAGAAATTTCAGACAAGACAGTGAGATAATACTGTTGGCTTGTAAGTTGCAAGCATATTGTCCTGATATTTTCAGCTCTTTAGGCTAAAGTAAAAAAGCATGTGCCTAATCAATAGTCACAAAGCAGATTCCTTAGAACCTAATTGATTTGTTCTAATGAAGAGACCACATATAGAACAGCAGCCTCAATTTGCTATCTCTAGCTGACAAATTTATAACAATCCTCTTTTATACTTTTGAATACTCTGAATTCTGCATGAAACTGAAAAGTTAGAAAGGATTATGATGGGAGTCACCAACTACGAATCTGCCAAATCTTCAATGGTGAAATTAGTCACTATGATTCTTTCAGGGATGTAGTCATGCTATTGACATATTATAGTAGGGAGAGGAATCTCCAGGTGTTTCTTGATGGCCCTTCCTAATAACAGATATTATTCCCTGGGACATGCAGCCAAGATAGTGGTTCTTCTTGTGGCTGAGTGTACCTCTTTAATAAGTATATTTACTGGAAAGTAATGAATTATCCATGTAATTTTTGGGGGTCCTACTGGTACTACTGTGAGCCAGATTTCAGTAAAAACACCATTTATCATTTCATCTTCACAAGCCCCCACCCTAACCAGTTGACTATGTTGGCATTTGAGATACCAAGGGCCAATACAATGAAGGCTAAAGATGTTGGGATGAGAAGAATTGGCTTCCACTTTCTAGGTAACTCTTATTGGCAAGGTTATTACATGTCTCCAATTATGGTGAAAAAATAGTCTCAATACAGATTGGAAAACAGATTGCTTCTCCTTAAAATGGGGCTAAGTGAGGATTGGAGACTAAGCTATTCCTTATGAGCATGCACTATTATTTCCTCATCCCACTACAAAGAGGCCCAGTTCATTTTCAATCAGTGTCCTGTTGCAAATTTTCAATTATACTCTCATATTGGGACAAAATTCAAAATTTGAATGTTGAGTGTTTTTGTATCTCAACCTTGTGGATGCAAGAATTAAGATATTTGCCACATTAATAGAAAGTCAATGATATTTCAACACTGTCTTTAACTGTGAATTTAAGACTCATTATATTTTTCTATCTCAGTGCCTATAGAAGCAACCATGCCCCCCAAAGATTTGGAATACTCATGATCTTTATACTTTTATATGGTAGCTATTACTTGGTTTTCCCTAATCAGATCATTAATGAACACTCAATCCCAGGAGACTACAGGGATGATTTCATGAATTACTTTCTCATTCTGTGCTACAAGTTGCCAGAATCTTGTCCCTTATTATTTATCCTGTGATTTACTGCCTTCCGTGCCAACGAGGCTAGAAAACTCATGGCAATTTTTCCTATTTCTTTAATGATTTGTTGTCAAAGTTCTCTCCTGGTATCAATTTTTATGTCAGTCAGAGTAATCATGACTTACCCTAGCTTAGTTAAATAGAAAATAAGCTTATTACAAAGATATTGGACAGTTTATAGAATCTATGAAAGGTTCAGGAACCAAAATTAGAGTTTAACAGCTTAAAATTCTGCCCAGAAATCACATTGCCAAATTGGTCCAGGAAACAATCTAATGCTAAAGTCACTGGGCAGACACTGCAACTAGAACTACAAATAACATTGATATGGGACACTAAACACCATTATTTAAATCACTGATCGGCTTCTTTTGCATACCGAAAGTAGCTTCTGTTTTCTATTGTCAGATAGATTCTGAGCAGTCTTTTATTATTGTTAATAGCTTCTAGTTCATTATGCTGAGTGAATACAACTGATTGATGGGGCCAAGATCATATGATAGTCTATAGCTTTAAGGGATACTCAGATGGCATTTTCAGTCTCTATAATGAGAGACAGGTTTTTGCCTCACACAGTGGGAATTTCCATAACTTACATATGAGTCCATATACTGGGTGACCAAAACAAGGAGTAAGGACTACCCATTATAGTTTATTCATGAATAAATATCACATAGGTCAGAATTATATACACACATACACGCATATACATTTGTATGTGTGTGGGGGGAAGTAGATTGATGGGTATGGTGTTGTAATTTTACAATTTCTTGCTTTAAATAACGTAAGCCTTTTTTATTTACTGCTACTATTTTTTAATTCAGAATGTGGATTCTTGAACTCCTGGCCTCAAACAATCCTCCCGCCCCAGCTTCCCAACCTTCTGGGATTACAGGCATGAGCCACCGTGCCCAGCCAGAATGTGGATTGTTCTTGTTAAAAAAGGAAAATGAAAGCATTTGTTATAAAGTAAATTAAATGAAATATAGATATGAAAATTAGCATCATCTCTGAGGCAGGATCCTTAAAATTACACTTTTGGATTTGTGATGTAGTCTGTTGTTGGGCTTATTTATTATTAATGAAAAAATATGTATTTAAGAAATTATTACAGTAAATATTTTGGAATACTCTGGCTATTCCTGGAAGAGTAAATCATTTTTTATAATACAAAGTATAGGGATAGGTATTTTTTCCAACATAACTTCTAGTTGTTTACTCTTCACATATTATAACAATATATGGCTAGTGTTAAGTGGAAAGACTGGATTAGAATAGTAAATTGTTACAGAGTCAGTGGTAAGAAAATTATATGGGACCAGAACCAGAAGTGTTTCAGATTTAAGAATTTTTCAGATTTTGGAATATTTGCCTAAAAATAATGAGACATCTTGGGGATGGGACCCAAGTGTAAACATGAAATTAATTACATTTCATATATACCTTATACACATAGCCTAAAGTAGTTTTATACAATATTTTTAATAATTTTGTGCATGGAACAAAGTTTATGTACAGTGACCCATCAGAAAACAAAGGCGTCACTATTTCAGGAACCCATGTGGATAATCTGTGGTTGTTTGGCAACGCCATCATTCTTGACTCTGAATTTATATGCCTTCCTGATAAACAATGTTTTTCTTACACTTATTCACATGTAAGTACTTAACAGTAAAAATAATGTGACATCACATTAATACAGTGAAAATATAATGTATTAAGGGTAACTGAGCAGCACAGTAGCATAACCAAAAACCAGCAACAGCAAACAACAGCAGGGTTTTAGTCTCCACCTATGATGCTGTGTTTAAATTCAAAGGTCATTGTGTACTCTATTTTATTTTTGTAGGCGAGAAGAAGCATCAGAAGCAGTTGAGGGACCAGGAAGGGGGACCTCTAGGGATGAAGAATCATTCTATTGGATGGCTTTTAAAAATGGCTTAGAGGGTCTTTTTTCCCTTGTGGAAGCTGAATAAACTATGTCGTGCACCTATGTTTTTGCTACAACCCATCGCATGACGTCAGGTGTGAAATTTTGTATTTGTGGCATCATGTCAGTGCTCAAAAAGTTTTGGATTTTGGATTAGAGATGCTCAACCTGCATATATTTGGGTAAAAAATATAGCCAAGTATCCAGGCATGGTGGCTCACACCTGTAATCCCAGTACTTTGGGAGCCAGAGGCAGTAGAATCACTTAAAGCCAGGGGTTTGAAACAAGCTTGGACAACATAGTGATACCCTATCTCTACAATAAATACAAAAAGTAGCTGGGCATAGTTGTGTGTGTTTGTAGGCCCAGCTACTTGGGAGGCTGAGACAGGTGGGTCCCTGGAGCCCAGGAGTTCGAGGCTGCAGTGAGCTATGATTGGGCCACTGCACTCCAGCCTGGGCGATAAAGCAAGACCCTGTCTCTAAAATAGATCTATATCTATATCTATCTATCTATACATGTGTGTGTATATATATATCCTAGTGAACTTTAGAAAGTTTATCTTTGCAAATTAATAGTAATGAAGTTGAAGGATTTAAGAGTTAAAGACTGTAGGGGTTTGATTTATTTGAAGCAAAGAATCTTAAAAGAGTCTTTAAATTGTGCCTCTGGTTAAGAGGGGATGGTTAATGGGTAAACTGGCCTTTGACTTTGGAGAAAGGTCTATAATTTTTCCTACTATCTAGTAGTTCCAGAACTACCATGAAAGCAGTACATAATGGCCTTACGTTTCAGAAGTTAAGACACAAGAGAAATCAGATACCATTACTATGAAGATAAATTCCCTCTATCCTAAAAAAGTAATATTTTAAAAATTCTAATTCTTTCATTAGAAGACTGTAGTGCTATGCTATCACCTTCTAAAGAAAAAGTTCCACATGGTTCCATTTTATTTCCTTAAATTTATGCAGTAAGAGATGGTTTGCTTCCTCCTTCAACTTCTTTCCCCCCGCCCATTCCCCTTTCTAGATGAGAGCCTTAGCTGAGAAAAGAGAGAGAAAATTTCTATTATCATAACATCAAATAAAGCTATTAATTTTTTTATTTCAGAATATTATAAGGATACAAAGGCTATTGATATTTGCAAGAGAAATTTTGACTGTAGATATTTAACTGTAAGATCTAAAGACTTATTTCCATATGATATTCAAAGTACCTAACCTCTCCCACATACTTAGCTGGCTGAAAGGAAAGATAAATGGGGCCTGTTGACTGATACTCAAGACCTTGGACAGCAGGAACATACTTAAGGTCATGTGGAAGAGAAGAAAAATTTGGGAAAACCGGCAGAGATGCATAGGCTTGATCATTACACATTCTATGCATGTAGCAAAATTTCACATGTACCACATAAATATGTACAATTATAATGTAGCAAAAATTAAAAAAATTAAAATAAAAAAACCCTGAATGAACTTTAAATGGGAAAAAGAAAAGAACTATGTCATCCACTAATCTTTGTGTGTTTCATATTTGTAAAGTAGGGTATTCTTCTACTGACAAACACACTTTTATGTTCTTCCAAACATTCAAGTCTATGTAAGTAAGGCTTGTCTGAGATTATTCTACTGTGACATAACATATGGCCATACCTCCATCAAATTATAACAGAGAAGTCAGCCATACTCCACCATTCATCCAAACTATTTATCTTGTTGTTACCAAGGGAGGGGAATGCACACATTTTCTGCAGATTGATATAATGAATACTCTTTCAGCAGGCGGGTAACATGAGAAAAGCAGGAATCGTGGCATTGAAGCACTGACTGAGTGTGAAGTTTGAGAATGGATGGTTTAAGCTGAATGCCCAGGTTAGTGCTTTTTGTGGAGTTATTAGTTTTCTATGGGAAATTTTTACGAGGTGTTATTGGGGAAAATATAAGGAGGGAAGAAGTTTAAGGAAGGTGGTTTATATATCTGCATCATCTAAAGGAAAATTAGATTGCTTATGGAAGAGTAAGAAAGGTCCCTGAATGATATGGCAGAATTGGAGGGGGCATTGTAGTTGATATAGTATCTGGTTCTAGCCATATTTTAAAACTGGCTTGGACCTAGTGAAAAGACAAGCCATTTGGTACCAATGAGAAGAAGAATCATACATTGTTTAGGGGTTCATGATTCTCTGCCAATTTCAAATAATTAATGGAATTAATTGAGAGCCATAGATAAGGGAAATTGTGTAAAGAAGTTTTAGAGGAATTGATAAAAATTATTTAGTTGACACTATACATTATGATTGATTTAAGAGGTTTTCAAAGGAAATTTTGAATTCATTCCCTTTAAAAACTAATCTTTGCCACTGATTTTAGCATGTAACCAAATATGAAGGTAAAATTTGACTCCACTGTATGTATAGCTTTGAATTTATGAAATCTCAAGTAACCTAAAAATGGAAGAGAAGTTTAAAGAGGAATTATAAGTTATGAATAAAAATTCTGTTCTTCATTAGCAAGGTTGGAGTTGTGCAAAAGGGGAACTACAACTGTAGAAGCCTAGAGTTTGTAGAGGTTTTCAGAATGATTGAGCCATCAAAGATCAATGGTTTATGGTACAATATTAGCAACTCTTATGTCCTAATATCTTAATATCAAAGTAATAAACTTATACAATTTTGATGCTATTTTAAAAGACTGAGAAAATTGGTGTGTGTGTGTGTGTGTGTGTGTGCATCCTAGCACAGTGAGAAAACAAACTATTATAATTCATCAATTTGACATGTCTCAAAGTCAGGATTCAGAAGCTGGCATGACATGGAGTCAGGTAGGGGTGTGTGTGTGTGTGTGTATGTGTGTGTTAGATTTAAGGAAGGAGTGAATATTATTTGGTATCCATAGGAAGACTAAACCTAAGGAGAATGCAAGTTCTTTTGTCCAGTGAGATTTTTCTCTTCCTTTGAGAAAATGTTTCAAAGAAACACTTGACCTAAACTTTTCCGGTATTTAATGCAGGGAATAGCTATTGATAAGAGTATTTGGAAGTGTAGTTGTACATAAATAATAAGATTGAGTCTGGGAATTTTAAGGGCTCTGAAAAAGAGAGAAAAGTTACTCCTTTAAGTGCTAGATTACCTTAAAGAAGTAAGTTTGAAAATATCCTTTAACAGGTGTGAGTTTTAACACAGTTCAGAAAATATATGTACCACATTTTTTATTGGCAAAGGTAAAAGTGAGTACTTTACTCATTAACAAGCCCATTGATTACCAGTCTTAAAGAACCAAAGATATTCAGAGAGTTCAGATGGTATTATAATTGATCCATCCAAGATTACTCCTAGAGTAGAATAAGTGGATTGGCATTCTGGTTTTATTTGGTCTGCTTTCTAGTGTGCCTTCTTAAACTGCAGAGGCTAGAAAAAAAAGTCTCAGACCTTCTTTCAGCATGGGATCTTGATGTGCAATAGATTCCACACACTTTATGCTTTTGTGATAGATTTGGAAGTTGAGAACTTAGGAAAGACAATTATCTTGTTGCCTTAGCTGTTGCAACTGGCCAGCATCACTGTGGAGACAAGTATTTCTTCTGTAACAGCATTCCTGTGTACTTAGATCCCTAGGTAATAGCCACAAGAGTGGTTTTGTTTGGTGAGATTACATAGAAAATAAATAAAATATATGTACATTTAATGAATAACTATGAAGCATAAACAAATGTTATCATCACATAGGTAAGAAATAGGTTGCTGGCAACACCCTAGAATTCATTCTCTGCCTTGCATCATCTCCCAAACTCTCCCTTAATACAAGTAATAATGACTCACCCAACTTTTGTATTTATCTACTTACTGCTTTTCTTTGTGGATTTACCACTTACATGTGCATTCCTACAATACTTTTCATGGATATTTGTGTTGTTTCCAAATTGTGGCTGTCATGAATGATGCTGCCATGCACATTTTTTACATGTATCTTAGTGCATAGGAGAACGCATTTCTCTAGGTAGTGGAATGCAGGGTCACAGGGAATTTTCAGGAATGGAATGATTCATAGGGAGAATATATGCTTATTGACAAGCTAATGACAAGGTATTTTACAAGTGGTCAATTCAATTTATACTTCCAACAATAGTGGGAGAGTTTCTCATATTTAAATTATTTCACAAATTTATTAATAGTTATTACTTCTTTTGATATTTCATATATAATGGGTATGAAATAGCACATCACTATGGTTTAAATTTTAGTTTCATTATTACTAAAGAGGTTGCAATCTTTAGAAATAGTTATTTACTTTCGAGATTTGCTATTATTTGAAGTATATGTTGAAATTTTTTGCTCTTTATTAGGTTGTCTGTCTTTTTCTTCATACTTTATAAGAGTTCTAGTCATATTATAAATAGCAGTCATTTATTGGTTTTACACGTTGCAACTATCTTTTAAAACTGTGGCATGGTTTGTTTTTTAACTATCCATAAATTTTCTTTTAGTAGAAAATATTTCTTAATTTAATATAGTTAAACACATCAATCTTTTCATTTAAATATTGTAATTTTTCATCTTAAGAAAATATATTTTTAGTATTTGGCATGAATATATCCTCTTACATCGTCTTTAAAAATATATTTGTGGACTGCACATGGTGGCTCACACCTGTAATCCCAGTGCTTTGGGAGGCTGAGGCAGGAGGATCAATTGAGCCTACAAGTTTGAGATACACCTAGGAAACATAGTGAGAGCCCATTTCTACAAAAAATAAAATAATAATAATAATAATAAATTAGCTGAGTGTGGTGGTGCATGCCTATACACCTATCCTAGCTACTTGGGAGGCTGCAATGGGAGGATTGCTTGAAGCCAGGAAGTTGAGGTTACAATGAGCTATGATTGTTACACTGCACTCAAGCCTGGGTGACAGAGAGAAACTCAAGGCCATAGAAAAATGTCCTTTGCAAATAAGGAAGATAAAATTTTATTTGAATTTTTTCTTAAAATTTGACTTGGATTTGAATAATCAGAGCATGCTTGTATATATGTATTTATTTATTTCAGCATATTACGGGGGTACAAATGTTTGGGTTACATATATGGCCCTTGCCCCACCCGAGTCAGAGCTTCAAGTGTGTCCAGCCCCCAGATGGTGCGCACCACACCCATTAGGTGTATATATACCCATCCCTTCCTCCGCCTCCCATCTGCCGACAGCCAGTGAATGTTACTACCATATGTGTACTTAAGTGTTGATCAGTTAATACCAATTTGATGGTGAGTACATGTGGT
>CAUYPO010127173.1:0-11152 GCA_963574435.1 Cheirogaleus major | reverse complement strand
CGGTCTGTTCTTCTTTTTCCAGCTCTTTGAGATGCTTCATTAGGTTGTCTATTTGTGATCTTTCTCACTTTTGGATGTATGCATTTATGGAAATAAACTTTCCTCTCAGGACTGCTTTAGCTGTGTCCCACAGATTTTGATAACTTGTGTCTCCTTTGTCATTTAGTTCAAAGAATCTTTTAATTTCCATTTTGATTTCCTCAAATATGAAGTAATCATTAAGCAGAAGGTTGCTTAGTTTCCATGACTTTCTGTAGAAATGAGAATTTCTTTTAGGGCTGATTTCTTCTTTTATTCCACTGTGATCTGAAAAGTTACATGGTATAATTTCTATTCTTTAAAAATTCTTTGAGACATGTTTTGTGTCCTAGGATATAGCCAATCTTATAGAATGTCGTATGTGCTAATGAGAAGACCATACATTCACTCATTTTGGGGTAGTATGTCTTGTAAATTTCAGCCCATTTGTTATAGACTTTTGTTTAAGTCCATTATTTCTTTGTTAATTTTCTGTTTGGAGGATCTGTCCTGTGCTGTCAGCAGGCTGTTGAAGTCTCTGGCTATAATGGTGTTGTTGTTTATCAATTTGTTTAGATCAAGTAGAGTTTGCTTTATGAATCTAGGTGCACCTAAGTTGGGTGCATACATATTTATAATTGCTATGTCTTCTTGTTGAACTGTACCCTAACTATTATATAGTGAGTGACCTTCTATGTCTTTTGTTACTTTTGTTGATTTAAAAACTAAGTTATTTGAAACCAAAACCACCACACCAGCCTCCTTTTGGCTTCTGTTTGCTTGAAATATTGATTCTACCCCTTTACTTTTTGTCTAAATGCATCCTTTCAGGTTAGATGTGTTTCCTGAAGACAGCAGATACTTGACTTGTATTTTTTTTTACTCATTTGGCCAGCCTGTGTCTCTTGAGTGAGGAGTTCAAGCCATTCACATTTATTGAGATAATTGATAGGTGGGGCATATTTCTGTTCATTCTGTTGGGTTGAACTTTGTTGCTTTGTTTTCTGTCTTGAGCCATTGTGGCATCTGTCCTTCGATCTTTAGCTTTTGAGTGGTTTTACATTCATGAATATTTATTGTGCTGATCTGTGTGTAACACTGTTTTGAGTACTTCTTGGACGGCTGGTCTTGTCTTGGTGAATTCCCTCAGTCTTTGGTTTTCTGAAAATGTCTTTATTTCTCCTTCATATACAAAACTTAGTTTTTCAGGGTACAAGATTCTAGGCTGGGCATTATTCTGTTGGAGAAGAGTGAGAATGGGGCCCCAGTCTCTCCTTGCTTGTAAGGTTTCAGTTGAGAAGTTTGGCATTATTCAGATTGGCTTTCCTTTGTATGTTACTCTTTTCTTTCACCTTGCAGCTCATAGAAGGGCCTCTTTAGTTGATATTTTGGTCAGTCTGATGACTGCATGTCATTGTGTCTTCCTGTTTGCATTGAACCTCCCAGGGGTCCTTTAAGCTTCTTGTACTTGGATATCTACATTTTTAGCAAGGCCTGGGAAATTTTCCTCTATTATATCTTCAAAGAGCTTATGCAACCCTTGCGTGTTTTCTTCTCCTTCAGGAATTTCCATAACCCTCACGTTAGGTTTCTTCACATAATCCCAAATTTCTCGTAGGCTTTGCTCTTTTCTCTTATTTCTCTGCTCTATCTCTGTGACTGACTTATTTAATTGTAAGGTGTTATCTTTAATCTCTGAGATTCTTTCTTCTGTTTGATCTACCCTGTTCTTAAGGATTCCCACTGTATTTTGTATTTCCCCAAATAGATTCTTCATTTCCAGGAGTTCGGTTTGATTTTTCTTAAATATTTCTTTTTTTTTTTAGTGAATTTTTCTTCCAGATCCTGGATTTTTGTGTGTGTATGTGTTTTTTATGTTGGTTATTCATTGTTTCTTGCACGTCATTGAATTTTCTTACAATCCATGTTTAAAATTTTTCTTTTGTCATTTTAGTGTTCTGACTTTGGTTAATGTCCATTTCTAGAGAGCTGGTGTTCTCTTTGGGGGTGTGCTTTCAGTATGATTATTCATACTTCCAGAGTTCTTTCGCTGATTCCTTTCCATCTGGTTCAGTTCTTGCTTCTTGCCTTTAGATTTTCATTTGGATAATGACATGCCCTGTTTAATGTCTAACCAGTAGATGGTGTTCGTGGGTGAGATTCAACCACACCCTGTATGATGAGTCAGCAGATGCAGTAAAATTGTGTGCAGAATGACCTCCCTGTCAGTAGGTGGCACTTGTTGGGAGGAACAGGATATGGTGTTGGTTTTGGGTCCTGTAACCAGCTCTTGTTTCTCTGGAGAGGCACTCTTGTACCTCATATGGAGGATGGGGCCCTGGGACTTCCAGGTGTGTCCTTATTCTCCACCTCAGTTGGGGCAGGCCTGGGAGTGAGTCTGGGTGGAGCTGGGTCGAGGAAGCCTGCCCTGAAACAACACAAATGCTGTTAGCTGGGGTCAAAGGTCTGTTCTCTGCTTCTGGGCAAAGCTGTCATGGAGGGGCTGGAATGGCCCTATTCAGCAGAAAAGTCTGCATGTTAGCTTGGGCTGTCCAAGACCTCACACCTTTCCACCCTCCCCCACTCCGCAGCTTCTCCTGGGTCTCTGCCAGCAGGCAGGACCTCACTGCCAGCGGGCCTCCCCTGACTGTGATTCAAGCCCGGAGGTTCCCTGTGTAGGATCGCAGCCTGGGCTGGGCACACAGCCCTCCTGTGGGAGGAGGCATGGCCCTCCAGCATGCTGGTCTGCCCCTGAAGGCACACACACCTTAGTAGGCTGGATCACAAACATTCCTTTTGTTCCTCAAGGCAATGTGATCGAGACCTGGGTGTACATTATCTGGTCTGCAGGTCTGACCCCTGGGCCCTGGAGTTCGATCCCTGACCCTGCTGGGAGAAGAATTCCAATCCTAAGTCACCCATGGGGTGCCCAAGCTGGATCGATGTCACTCTGCCTCAGGATCTGCCCCATTCTCCTGGAGTCACCAGGCCAGCAGCACCTGGTAGGGCTGGCAGGTAGGGAGCTCACAGTCTGAATACCCCTCAGTCTGCTGTAGGGCCCCACAAGGAAAGGTCTCATTCCCTGGAGATGCCTCTGGGTGGTGGCTAAATTGTCTCTCTCAGCAGCCAGTGATAGGGAAGGGGGAGGGGACAATGGAGCAATATGACGCCTGCCAATGGCTCAGGTCTGTGTGTGAGGAGATGCCCCGAGGGAGCTGGGAGCCTGGTTCCCCATCTGCAAGAGGCTCACCACTCACTGGCAGCAGCCGTCTCTGGGCTGGTGTTAGCAAGTCTCTCCAGCCACCTGGGAGCCCACCAGCAGTCCGAGATGCAAGGGAGGGGAAATTTAACTGCTCCACCTACTCTTGTTTTTGGTCTCCAAGCCTCTCGGGGGCCTTTCTCCTTCTAGTTCTCCCCTGCAACTTCTTCCCGTGGAGTCTCCTGTAGTCTCAGGTACCTTTCCTTCCTACTTTCGTCCAATGTAAATTTGCCTGCTTGTTTATTCTTTTCACTTTCTTCTAAAATCTGTCTTTTTTGCAGAGACACTCTGGCTGGCAGTTTTTCTCATCCACCATCTTGTCGGCTGGATATTAACTCTTTATCACATATGATTTCTGAACATTTTCTCCCATTCCATGTGTTTACTTTTTACTCTGTCAATTATGTCCTTTGGTGCATAGACGACTTTAATTTTGATATAGTCCAGTCTGTCTATTTTTTATTTTGTTGCCTATGCTTGGTATCATATTCAAGAGATAATTGCTAAATCCAATGTCATGAAGATTTTATGCATTTTTGAGTTACTTTTTTATATATGGTGTTAGGTAAGGATATAACTTTATTCTTTTTCATGTGGACATCCAGTTTTCCTAATATCATTTTTTGAAGAGACAGTTTCCCCACTGAATGGTTTGGCATGCTTAGCAAAAATAAGGTGACCATATATGCAAGTATTTGTTTCTGGGCTCTCCATTCTGTTCTATTGGTTTAATTGTCTTTCTTTGTGTCTATACCATACTGTTTTGATTACTGCAGCTTTGTAGTAAGTTTGGAAATCAGTGTGATACCTCCAACTTTGTTTTTCTTTTTCAAGTTTTTTTTTGCTATTTGGGTCACTTGAGATTCCATTATGGGACTTCGGAATGAGTTTTTCTATTTCTGCAAAAATCACCTTTGGGACTTTGATAGGGATTGTACTGAATCTATACATAACTTTGGGTAGTATTGACATCTTAACAATATTAAGTCTTCTAATCCATGAACACAAATGTCTTTCCACTTATTGATATCTTCTTTAATTTCTTTCAGCAATGTTTTGTAGCTTTCAGCGTACAAGTCTTTTACACCCTTGTTTAGGTTATTCTTAAGTATTTTATTCTTTTTCATGTTTAGCTACATTTTAAAGATGATAAAATTGAAACTTAGTCTACAAAATAGTCATATAGTCAGTCAGAGGGAGAACTATGCTCTCGACCTATATCTATTTAGCTCTGGAGGCCATATAATTTCTACTATATATCATGTTGCTTTCCACTATATCATGTTGCTTTCCTTGATCCTAAGAACATTTATCATCCACACATTCCACCTACTAAAGGTCTGTTAGACCACTGTTAAGTGGAAGAAGGGCCAATATAAAAATAAATCAATAACTTCAACAGGAGCACTTCCCCAACTCAATGGTGTGATAATCCAGTGGTTAGAATTTGGAGCAGCTAAGGATAATGCCAGGATTTCAATCCCCACATGAGCTTGTTAGCTTTGTTTTCTTCAACAGCCATTACAAACACTCCCAAATCCAGCCCAAGGCAAGTCAGTGCCATGGGAACAGAAAAGGAGAACAAAAAATCCAATGCTGGGGCTCAAAGAGGGTTTCATGGGGAAGTGACAAATTAAAACAGGTCTCAAAATATGAGTAAGAGATCATAACGCAGAGAAGATGGAGAAATACTTACCATAAAGAAGGAAGATCTTATCCAAAGACATGAAAGAGTAAAGCAAGCTATGAGATCTACAAGTAGTTCAGTGGCATTGGTTGCAGTCCCCATTTCAGGAAGCTAAGAGGAATGACAGATAAAGCAAGGAAGGTGAGTAGGGGCCAGATTGGGAAGGCAAGCTAAGAAGCTTGGATTTGAGATAATTAGCAACAGAATTAATAAACATATGCATAATTTGTATAAGAAGGTTTACACTAGACATATTTTAGGAATATTCTTCATATCTGACTTAATCAAACCTATTTATAGTATGTTTTCATAGTCATAATAGGCCAGTAATTGGTGGTAAACATCAAGGGGAGGTGGTATGTGTATGCTGCAGAAAGATTTATTATGGAAAGTGTAGATTCTTCCACCTTGCAGATTTTGAAGCATTGGCTAATACTCCTGAGAAATCTGGTCCTGCTAGAAGGGATTGGCTGAGAGAAAGTGTAAGTCTCTTCAAGTGACCTATGGCCTATTATTTTCTCTGCTAGTGACCAGTGAGGGAATTGAGGATAGAATAACTGGAATCAGATTGCTCTTGCCTAAATCACACTTCCCTGGAGACAGAAAAGTGGGTTTTATACTATCAATTAGGACTGCATCTTTTGTTGGGAGCCCCATGGAGCTAAAAAAAGTTAATTGGAGGGGTACCTTGTGTTATTTGGAAAGACCCCAACCCATACAATGAAATGTTTATGCCCTGCATGTAATAGGCAGTGTTGATATCTTTTGTGAAACACAGGTACCAGACTCAATTGCTTGCACCGAGTCCTGCTGGTATCTTGCTGCCCAGGACAATGTGTCTTCCATCTGAGAATCTCTCCTTCTAATCTCCCAGGAGTTTTCCATTCTCTTCCTTCCCTTTATTCATTGTGGGGGCTGGGCAGTATCCTTACATGTACCCCCACTGCCAAGTTTGAGTTTTCAGAATGTTGTCATGGTGGTCCTCCACCTTCTGCAGTGACCATCCATTGCCTTGAGGGAAGAAACTGGCCAAGACCCTGTCCTTTTTTCACTTAAGGTTATCTTTATTTACAAAAGGCTCTTGCTTGCTTCCTGCCTGCTTAGCCAGGGCCAGAGACCATGGACTAGAAGGAAGGAAGAGAATGTTAGAGAGGCTCCACCTGGTTTTTAGGAGTATTTGCCATTGGTACATTCCACCCACCACCAAGATCTACTTTCGGGTCTCTTCAAGCCACCAACATAATCCTGTACAAAAATATAAAAGGTCCTTTTGTTCCTCAGATTTCCTAAAAGATCAGGTGTAAACCCCACCACACATAACCAAGGTCTTATGCCAATGACTGCAGGACCATGAGGGTTGGCTCATAGCCAACCACTCTCTCTCCTGGGGTACAGAAGGAGACCTCCACCAAGAGCACCTCTTTTAGTGGTAGTAACCTGAAGTTGCATTTGTAAAATTCTTTCCTTTTAAACATACTATTTTGGCGTCTCCTGAGACATTTCTCCTTAGGACTAAGATTCCCCAGAGTGTATTTTTAAGCTATAAAAAATTATTTCAAGGGGAATATAAAGAAATAAACATGTAACCCTAACAATATTTGTACCCCCATTATATGATGAAATAAAAGGAAGAAAAATAAATAAAGAAAGAAATAAACAAAAGTGAAAGGTTTTTTCAGTTGTCTCTGTAGAGGACACATTAGTAGGAAATAGATTGCATCTTCTAGGGGAAAAAAAGAAGATGAAAAGTGGGATGGATAAGAGTCATAATATACCTCTGACCTTTGGGTTAAGATCTCATTACTTCTAGCTGATTTATGATTCGTGGAATCATAAACAGTCATCCCTCCATGTCTGCAGGTTCCACATCCATGGATTCAACCAACCATGGATCAAAAATATCTGGGGGAAAAAAACAATAAAAATAACAATACAACAATAAAAAATCTGGTCCTGCTAGAAGGGATTGGCTGAGAGAAAGTGTAAGTGTAACAATGTGGTATAACAACTATTTACATAGCATTTACATTGTATTATAAATAATCTACAGAGGATTTAATGAATGCAGGAGGAGGTACATAGGTTTTATGCAAATACAACAACATTTTATATAATCTGACTTGGTACTTGAGTGTTTGCTGATTTTGGTATCCACAGGGATCCTGGAACCAATATCCCGTGGATACTGGATACTCATGTATGACTGCATTTATCTCAGGGCTGCAAGGAAGCCTCAACCTCTTCTCATTTAATCCATTGTAGGCTGGAGTCTCCTTTTCAGCATATCTGCTTAATGGCCTTCTAACTTCTGAGTGTACACTTATAGTAACTGTAAACTCACTATCTTTTGAGTTCATTCTATGTCTAGACAACTCTGTCAGAAAGTTCATCCTTGTTTTGAGTTGAAATCCAATCTCTGTGTGTCACCCCTGCTCATGGGTCGTAGTTCTTTTTGACTTTGGGACCACAAGTAATACATCTACTTGCCTACTCTACCTTCCCTATAACAAACCCTACATCTTCTGGTCTCTAGACTTAATTTAAAAGACCTCACTCTTTCAACTATTTCTCAAGAGAATTAAGTTCCTGCCTTTCCTCCCTGCATCTTTCTAAGAACATGCTCCAATTTATCTGGATTTCTTTTCAAGTATGACACTCAGAGGTAGAACTGTACTTGCTGGTGAGGTCTGACAGGCCCAGGTAGTACAAACCTGTCACCTCCCTCCTTATGCTTTCTCTACTATAAAAATGCAGCCAGATGCTACACTACCATATTAAGCTACTACATCACACACTTGTGTAAGTCATAAGAACTGCTTAGTCTTTTTTGTCCATGCCCATGTTCTCTACCACATCCCCCACCTATCTCTTCCTTCAGTATCCAGGGGTGGAGTGTCCTCTGTTACTGTACCTCATTTTTTACCTCCTTCTTCTCTCTTCATCTTCACTCAAACATGGCTATCTTCAGAGCCCCCCACAATCAGTACTCACATTGAGCCCTCTCTGCCTTCTTTCTCTTTTGTCAGTTCAGAGGAAGCTGGCCTTCTCCTTTCTCCCAAGCTCCATGCCTAACTATCAAATCACCACAGTGCCTTGGTCACTCATCCACTTAAATTCACACATTGGTCTGGACTAAATCTAGGACCAGAGCCAGATAGGAGGAGAAAGGAATTTCTGAGGAACAAACATGCTTGTTTCTTAGCACAGATATAAAGAAATACGATCAGGTGGGCTTTCCTTGGAGGACAGCTGGTCCTAGGCCCAGAGGTTCTCCTAGGAAGGGCAGGAGGAAGCTAAGGGAAATGTTATGGGGTTAGTCCATTTTCTAGAAAGAAACCCAGCTTACTAGGCCTTGAACATATATGTCAACCCCACCCATGTGTGGCATTTTTTAAGTTTCCATTCATACCACTTCTTTCATGTGGGAAGAATATGGACCATTTTTCATTGCCTTGATTTTATCGATAAAGAAATTGGGGCTCAGAGACATGGAGTGGCTCACCCAAAGTCACATAACAAGTAAATGTAAACTAATCAGGTGGCAAAGCATGGGGAAGAGATGGAAGAACAGACAAAAAGTGTTTGTTTCCATTTCCTCAGAGTCAGCCACTTGTGACAGGAGCAAATGAGAATCATTTGCTCTGGCTCCTCCATAAAAGTAGTATAAACTATAGCCAACAGTTTAAATTAAAATAAAAATATGTTTTTAAAAGGCCAGAGCAAAATGTTTACTTTGAGGCATCGACTAATAACTAAACCCTGACCTCATGGTTCATGAGAGTTCTTTGAGGAGAAGATTCAATCTGACAGCTTGTAGTCAGTTGTTACAAGCAACAACCCCCATGTTCTTAAGGCTAGGACATCAACAACTAGAAACTTCTTAAGAAATTGTAAGTGTGGTCTCTATTAATTAAAAAATTGACCCAGGAACACCTATAGCTAAAAATTTATCTGTTTAATACAGACAAATAAGCACTTAAATGTTTGTATTTTTTCTACCCAAGCCAAATTGAAAATATTCTAAAACACGGAGATACTTGAGAAGAGGTCAGGATTGAGAGCCAAGGCCTGAATTTGAGTCCAGCTTTTAACAAATTACCTTAGTAGAATTGCTCTCCCTCCCTGGGCCTGTTTTTTCACTAGAATAAGATACTCCTTACCTCCCATTGATTAACGCATAAGAGCTTCAGGAAATCCATCCAAAAGATGCTGGAGCATTCAAGGTTATTCTATCAAATGACCAAAGCAAGAATTTCTCAGAGAACAGGGAAGCATCCTGTTTGGGGATATAAGAGGATAGGCTGAAAAATTCTCCAGATGCTAATGGGGCTCATGCCCCAGAGTTTAGGCAAGAGAAAAAGAGTTTCCAAGTTTGAAGAAGAAAAAACTCCAAACAAGTCTTATACTGGGTTACACACAATAGGCAGACCAAGTTTGTTCTTAGGACACCAATGAATAGATAATCTAAAAAAGAGTGTTTTGAAACAATCTGGTACTTGATATTAGAAACAAAACAAGAAAAGCCTTCAAATTAGTCACCATAAGGAAAATTATGGACTTCTTTTCACTTATTATATGGTTTGGTATGTTTTCTGTATTGAATTACATATGGAGGGAGGAAATTTTGCAATCTTACCAGTGCTTAGAGGCTCAAAACATCTTACTATGACCCTAATAAACATATTATTATAAATGATGTATACTCTGTCTATTGTTTTGGCATCCCCAGCTCCTATACCACATGGCTTTCTCCAATTTACAATGGAAATGCAGACACTTCATTGTGCTCCTTCCAAGCCCAGTGCAAGGATAGCCTTGTCAAATTCCTCACAGTAACATTTGCTCCCATGCTTGCTGTAAGCAAATATCATTGTGAGAAAAGGGACTTCAAGAAGATACTTTGTCCTTTCTACTGACTTATTTAAAATCAAGGAAAAAGTGACTATTATGGTCTAATCCAATACCAGGAGTTTAGGAGGATATTAAGTAGGGGTAGAGAAAGGTTAGTTTGTTCATTCATTGAAGGAAGAAGTAGTATAAGACTCTCTCTTGGAAGATGGTTCCAGTGAACAAGAGGTCTCACTCTCAGGAAGTTGTTATTGAAATCTAATTTAATTTCTCTAGATGCAGTTTAAACCTATTTCCATTTGCTCTGTCTTAATTAAAAGAGTCCATCAATTCTTTTTTTCTTTTTTATTCTTTTTTTAGAAGAGAAGAAGTATGATATACTGGAAAGAGCTTTGCTCAGCCAAAGAATTCCTGAATGACCAAAGCCAAAACCCTTCCTTTCTCTGGGTGTCAGTTTCCTCATCTGTAAGTCAAGGAAAACAGTACTTTACTCAAAAAGTTGTGATCATTCAATGGCAAAGCATCTACAGAAAATATTTGCACCAGTTTTTGACATATAATAGGTATAAATACCATAGTTTTCTCAATTCTGTATCCTACGGTGGCAAACCAAGATTTTCTGATTTCTAATCCACTGTCAGAAATAGTGATCATAATCATACTACTGGGAGTATCTGACTTGCAAAGACTAGCAAATAAAGTGAATGAGAATGGGGGTTACTAGCCTTAAAAGCTGAACAGAGGAGCCTGAACTAGATGAATATATTAAGAAGTCAGGGAAAGCCTCAGAAGTTGTTGAATGACAAGATGAAAGTAATGGTCTAATATCCAGAATCCACAGAGAACTCAAGCAAATAAGCAAGAAAAAACCCACCCCATTAAGAAGTGGGTAAAGGCATGAGCAGAAGCTTCTCAAAAGAAGATAGACAAATGGCCAATAAACATATGAAAAAATGCTCAACATTATTAGTCATCAGGGGAATGTAAATTAAAACCACAGTGAGATATCACCTTACCCCTGTTAGAATGGCTTTTATTAAAAAATCCAAAAGGAACAGATACTGGCAAAGATGCAGAGAGAAATTAATGCTTATACAGTGTTGGTGGGACTGCAAATTAGTACAACCTCTATGGACAATAGTATGGAGATGCCTAAAAGAACTAGAAAAAATCAAACAATCCCATCAAGAAATGGGCAACGGAAATGAACAG
This sequence comes from Cheirogaleus major, assembly GCA_963574435.1. Lineage (NCBI taxonomy): Eukaryota > Metazoa > Chordata > Mammalia > Primates > Cheirogaleidae > Cheirogaleus > Cheirogaleus major. The sequence goes on along the minus strand of CAUYPO010127173.1, from coordinate 128 downwards.
AAACTTCTCCAAGGAAGACAGAATAACAGCAAGCAAACATATAAAAAAATGCTCATCATCTCTAATCATCAGAGAAATGCAAATCAAAACCACAATGAGATACCACCTAACCCCAGTGAGAATGGCCT
>CAUYPO010127169.1:0-21607 GCA_963574435.1 Cheirogaleus major | reverse complement strand
CCATTTCTTGATGGGATTGTTTGATTTTTTCTTGTTAATTCTTTTAAGTTCTAGATAGATTCTTGTTATTAGGCGTTTATCAGTGGTGAAGAGAGCAAATATTTTCTCCCACTCTGTGGGATGTCTATTTGCTCTACTGATAGTTTCCTTGGCTGTGCAGAAACTTTTTAGTTTGATGAGATCCCATTTGTTTATTTTTGATGCTGCAGTGATTGCCTTGGGGGTCTTCCTCAAAAATTCTTTGCTTAGACCAATGTCTGATAGGGTTTTCCCAACATCTTCTTCCAGGATTCTTAAGGTATCATGTTGGGCCCATTTTTTAATACAATTGTTTTCTTGTTGAATTTTGGGAGTTGTTTGCATATTTTGGATAACAGTCCTTTATCATATATGTCTTTTGCAAATATTTTCTCCCAATCTGCAGCTTGCCTTCTAATTCTATTGACAGTGTCTCTTATAGAGCATAAATTTACTTTAACAAAGTCCAGCTTATCAATGATTTCTTGCAAGGATCTTGCCTTTGGTGTTGTATCTATAAAGTCATTGCCAAACCCAAGATCATCTAGGTTTTCTCCTACATTATCTTCTAAGAGTTTTGTAGTTTTGCATTTTACACTTAGGCTGATGATCCAGTTTGAGTTAATTCATGTGAAGGGAGTAAGGTCTGTGTCCAGATTCACTTTATTGCATGTGATGTCCAGTTGTTCCAGCACCGTTTGTTGAAAAGACTGTCTTTTCTCCATTGTATTGACTTTGCCCCTTTGTCAAAGATCAGTTAGCTTTATTTATGTGGACTTACCTCTATATTCTCTATTCTGTTCCACTGATCTATTTATCTCATCTTTCACCAATACTGCACTGTCTTGACTACTGTAGCTTTATAGTAAGTCTTAAAGGCAGGTACTGACAGTTTTCCAACTGTCTTTGCTCTTCTCCTTCTATATCGTGTTGGCTATTCTGGGTCTTTTGCTCTTCATATAAAATTTAAAATTAGTGTGCTTATATTTAAAAAATAACTTGCTGGGATTTTGATTGGAGTTGCATTAAATCTATAGATCAAGTTGGTAAAAACTGACATCTTGGCAGTATTGAGTCTTCCCATCCATGAATGTGGAATTGCATAAGCTGGGACCCAAGTTGTCCTTTGAGCAAGCTGCACTTCTGCTTCTAACTCTTCCTTAATCAAAAGTAATGGGAGAATGACGATCTCATCCATTGAATACCTACCATGTGCCAAAAACCACGTGATCATTTCACAGCATCACGAGGGTGAGATTATCGTTCCCATGTTGACATTTACTGAGGCTCAGAGAGATGTGTATATCCATGTATTAAACAAACATGAATTGAGGACCTACCATATGATAAGCCCGGAGCCAGGAGCTGGAGATACAACAGAAAACACAATAAAAGTGTTCCCTGTACTCATGAAGCTGAAAGAATGTGTAGTAGGGGAGAGAGGGACGCTGGGGCGAGGGAAGGCTTTCTGGAGAAAGTGCGATTGGAGCTAAGATTGGAAGGATGAGTAGGTATTAACCAGGCAGAAATAGGCAACAGGTGTTCCAAGGAGAAGGAACAGCACTCGCAAAGTTCTTGAAGCAGGAAAGAGTTCAGAGCCTCCCAAGGACTCAGAGGTGTGTATGGCCAGAGCATAGAGGGGAGAATGAAATAAGATGACATTCCCTGAATCCTTGAAGGGGGAGACCGAGATCAGCTCTGCAGCACCTCATGGGCAATGCTCAAAGGGGGGCATGGAGAAAGAGGACAAACCAGGTGCTAGGCGCTGTGTCAGAGGCTACCACTCACGCCGTCTTCTGATCCCTGCAGCTGCCCAGTGGTAGATGTTATCACACCCCCATTTTACACGGGAGAAAACAGGCTTAGAGAGGGTTGGTCACACCGCGAGTTAGAGATAGAGCCAGCCACCCCTGCCTGGCGCCAAAGCCCAGTCTCTCAACTGAGGAGCCTGGACACACAGTGGCAGACCCTGCTGGGCAGCGTTTCAACCCTCCTTTCCCAAACGGGAATTTCCCAGTCAGGCTCCCTTCAGCCCCACATTTTTGGCTTCTGGCCTGTCTCTGTGGCATCCTTGCTTGAAATCAGAGAGAGAAACTTGGGGCCTGGTAATTGTGTTCCATTAAGCCCAATTAAGATGCAAATTTGTACTGTTAATGAAGAAGGCAATTTGGAGGCAATTTCGCCAGTGACACAGGACTCTCATCCGCGCTTCTCTTCTCTGTAGGTCGATCTGAGGAGACGGCGAAGGTGTGTGCTGCCACCCATCTGGCTGCATCTGGCATCCAGGGGGAAATTCCTCCTGCCGGAGAAGGACAGCCCACCCCAGCTAGGACACATTGTGCAGAAACTGCTCGAATCATGTGATCTCCCATGTGGGGATCACCCAGCTCTGGACCCCACGACCCTTACCTACAGGCTCTGCCTTGCCCTGGCCCCTGGATGTGGGGCAGGAGGCCCTGAAGCAGTTCTCTGGAGCCAGACTTCCTGGGTTCAAATCCTGGTTTCACCACTCATGAGCTGTGTGTCCTAGGGCACGTTTCTGAACTTCTCTGGGCCACAGTTTGCTCCTCTCTGAAATGGGATGATGCCATCACCTGAGAAGGCTGTTGTGAGGATGAAATGAAATAATACACATAAAGCACTTAGCAAGCACCTGGCACGTGAACGGTGGGCATTTTCATGAGCTCTCCCAGTACCCAACTTTTTGCATGGGCAGGAGATCTGACCCCAAAACACCAGGTTCACAGATTTTCTTTTGCTGCTCCCAGGTGTCCACCATGTGGAACTGGACTTTATCCTGGTCCCAATGCCCTGTCCCTGTGATCTTTCTGGCGAGGCTGGGGTATACTCAGCAGCTGACCTTTGGCATGAATGACCACGTGATGGTTGTCTATGTTCACATCTCTGGATACCAAAGTTGGCCTGCCAGCCTGGACTTCCTTTCAGCACCTGACCAAACTTCCTCACTCCCCTTCTACTGCAGTGGCCAGTTTTGTTTCTGAGTAAATTACTTAATTGAAATTATTATTATAGCTAAAATTTGTGAAGTGTTCACTGTACCAAGTGCTTTACCTATAATTATGTAATTTCATCCTTACAATGACTTACAGATGTATAAACTGAGGCTCAGAGAGGTAGAGTGACTTGCCCAGGGTCACACAGCTGGTAAGGGGTGGAGCTGGAACTCAAAGCATGTCTGTCTGACTCCCACACTCATTTTTAAGCCATCTAGTCAACCTGCTGTGTAATTCCCAGGGACCTGATGGGTGCCAGGCTCTGTGCCCAGTGCATGGGTCAAAAGAGATACAGAGACCACTGTCTGCACCCTTGAGGAGCCCATGGACCTGTGAGAAGGGACAGAAAGGTGGAAGACAACAGAGCAGGGTGGAAGGGCTGTGGAGGAGGAAGCCTGGAGAAGGACCTTTGTCTTCCCAGGAAGGAGCTAAGGAAGGAAGGGATTATAAGAAGGGCACATTGTCCTGAGACGTGAAGGATGGGTGGGAGACTCTGGAGGTTTGCAGTGGAAAGGGCATTCCCAGGAGAGGGCACAGCAGGTGCAGTGGCATGAAGGTGTGAGACACTGGGGTATGTTGGAGTTTGGGGAATAGGGGTTGATGGTAGGCAGGGAGAAGAGGAAGGTAGACAGAGCCCAGACCATGCTGAGCCTTGAAGGTCAGGCTCAGGCAGAACTTACTAGAGGTTCAGAGTGGTGGGTTCTAGAATCAGACAGACCTGGATTAGAGTTTGAGCTCCTCCAATTACTTGCTGTGTGACCTTGGACAAGGCCCTTTACTTGGACAAGACTCTGAGCCTTAGTTTCTTTATCAATAAAATGGGGACAATCAAATGACTGCCCTCCTAGGATGATTGTGAGAAATGCACAGGAAACATTATCTCAGTCTCTATACATAATGACCCCTTAATCAACATGAGCTGCTCCTCCACCCCACTTTGGAGGAGCTAGGGAGCCAATGCAAGATCCAGAGAAGAGGGGTGATCACGTCTGCATGCTCCGCGGGCCCTGACATCTGTTGGGAAGGGTGAGGGCTGTGGATCACCAAAACTGGATCAGTGGATAAAGGGAGAAGTTTTCTCATTAACAAGTTGTGATCATTTAGAGGTGAGAACAATCTTTCCACAATGCGGAGTGTACACAGAGCAGGATGAAGAGTTTTAAACTGTTTGCAAACTTTCACACTCCCCTTCACGATTCTGTCACATCTCTTTCCTACTTGTTCTATTATTTCCTTAACACTTTTCTTTAAATCAATTTTAGATAGACTCAATTTTTTTTGCTTAGCTTTATTCTAACACAATACTGTATATTAAACCAAAAGTTTGGAAAAAAATCACTTGAAGTCCTTCTACCAAGATAAAACCCACTGTGAACATTTCAGGGAACATTTTTACAGACTTTTCTACAAGCATACATGCTCATACGATTTTTACAGAAATATGATTTCATACTGTTTTGTAACCTCTTAATTTGACAAACTATTGTGGACACCTTCCCACGTCAATAGAAAATCCACGTCATTATTTATAGCTGATACCTTCCCCATGTTCTGATGTGCCAATATTTAGCTAATCTCGGAATGACTTTTGTGTATATTGTTTCCAGTTTTCCAGTAATATAAACAACACTGTGGTAAACGTCTTTTTATACTCTGTGGAATGAAAGATTCTCAGAAATAAAATTACTGAGCCAAGGGATGTGGCCACATTTTAAAGATTTTGACTAAACTGCCCTGCAGAGAGCAAGAACTTACATGCCCCGTGCTGTGAGATGCCAGCTTCCTTCACCCTCATCTACACTGTATTGCTCTTGTACGTGCTAAAATCTAAAAAGCCCAAGAAGAAATATTTATTAACACAGAGATTTGGAAATAATTGGTTTGCGATAGTAAATTTTTAATTGCCAACAGATTCGTTTGGTTTGGTAATAAAATTGTTTTTCTTTGTACATTTATTGGGTTTGATAATAAAACTGCTTCTGGTTCATGTGAAGGAATTAAATATATTAGTAGGTCACAGTGTTTGGCCAGTAGCCTTGTGACTTCCAGAATTTCTACTGTCTTAGTTTGAGCTACCATAACAAAATATCATCGACTGAGTGATATAAACAACAGACATTTAATTCTCACAGTTCTGGAGGTTAGAAGCTCGAGATCAAGGTGCTGCCATGGTCAAGTTCTGATGAGGAGAATCTTCTGGCTTGCACGTGGCTGCCTTCTTGCTGTGTCCTCACATAGCGAGAGAGGAAGTTCTGCTTTCTTTTCTTCCATTTCTTATAAGGGCACTAATAGCATCATGTGAGTCCCCACCCTATGACCTCATCTAAACCTAATTACCTCCTGGAGGCTTCACCTCGTAATATCATCACACTGAGAGTTAGAGCTCCAACATATGAATTTTGGGGGAATACAAACATTCAGTCCATAACATCTGCCATGAGGACATGTCTGAGAACCAGTGGGCTGGATTATTGCTTTGGATGTATCTCATTTCTCTCATCAGAGCCAATAAGCCCAATTGTTTATTGTTTACTACGTGCCAGGCTCTGTGTCAGGTAATACTCTCTGTGTATTATCTCACTAAATTATTACAACATCCCTATAAGGCTAGAATTATTACTACATTTTTACAGAGTAGGAAACTGAGGTTCAGCTAGTAAGGGGTGAATCTCAGACTTTGAGGCTAACTCCAATGCCTTGCTCATCCCCACCCTGCTACACTGCCCAGATAGACATGAACTTCTGCAGGTAGAGCCTTGTCTTGCTTGCCCCTGGGTCCTATCTCAATGTCAACACGGAGTAGGTAGCATCAAATCCGGTTGTTATGAGACAGAGTGAAGACCTTAGTGTTAGATGACTCTGTCCCTTACTGTGTGACTTTGTCTTTCGTTTTCCCATCTCTTAAATGAGGTTAACAAGTTCTACCTTGCAAAACCATCTTGAAGATAAAATTAGATAGTGTATACACCCAATACATAGTAAGCACTAAATAAAAGCAGCTAGTTTAGTTAGTTTTGGCATGTCCATTTAGTCCCCAAAGACTCCTGGATCCAATGAGTAGAGCACCGTGGAGTTCGAGATGGCTCCAGGACCCTCAGAGTATAACGTCATTCATTCATTCATTCAGCAACTCTCAGTTGAGTGTCTATTACGTGTAAAGCATCAGAACACAGTGTCAAACCAGACAAGATCACAGCTCCTAAAAAACTTACCTACTAGAGGGATTGAGACAGACAATGAAGTAGCAAGAAAATAAGTCTGTTCATAATTCAAGTAGTGGTGGGTGCTATGAAGAAAAATAAAGCAGGCTAAGAGGTTAGAAATAACAAGCGAGGAGGCTTGGAGAGGAGAACTGTTTAGACTGAATGGGTAAGGCAGGTGGCTTCTGAGTAGAGATCTGAATGAAGTGGAGTGCACCATGGGAGCTTTTTAATTAGCAATTTTGGTGCCCAAAGCAAGCACCTACCAGGGCCCTCAGACCAACTTTGTAACTGATGAGGAAAGGATGTGAAGCCAGGCACCAGGAGTCTGATGGCTCCCTGTTCCAATGAGTTATAATAATAATAGATCCTGCGCTCTTTTGTTTCCAACTGCTAAGGGAATACCTACTGTCGACATGTAAATTAAACAAATTAAGAAATGAAACAGTATTTCATAATCACAATTCAGCATTTTTGTTGTACTTCATTATCAGAGCCTTGGGCAAGGTCCGGCTGCCTCTCTAGCTACGGCTGTCTCCAGGGCAGCTCTGAACCCCGGCACCCGGGCCTTCCTGGCTATGACCCAGAGAGCAAGCCCTGGGCAGAGCCTGGTAGCTCAAGTCAGGGTGATGAATGGCAAGGGTTGGGGTGGGCAATGGCAAGAACTGGCACTTCAACATTCTCCTCCACTCCGATTTGCCCAGTAGCACTCCCACCCCTGCCAGCAACTCAAACGTGCCTCTTAGTGGTCTGAGCAGGGATTTGGGGCCACTTCATCCTGTACACATACCGTGTTTCCCTGAAAATAAGACAGGGTCTTATATTTATTTTTCCTCAAGAAGACACCCTAGGGCTCATTTTCAGGGGATGTTATTTTTTTTAAGTACGATACAACAATCTACATTTATTCAAATATAGTTAAGTCATCTTCTTCTGGAACATCATCATAACTCTCCAAACCCCGAATTCCATCCTGAATTTCTTGTGACTCTATTTCCTTTAGAACCACTGGCCCCAATCTCTCATGTTGAGCAATAGAGCTCTTGTGGGGCAGATGAGAAGGGCATCTTGTTTTCTTTACCGCTCCTCGACAAAATGCATGGGTTGTGCAGATACGCTGCGTAGCCACACCCATCACTTGTTCTTATTTTCGGGGTAGGGCTTACATTGCGCAAATGCTTAGAAATCCTGCTAGGGCTTATTTTATGGGTAGATCTTATTTTTGGAGAAACACAGTACTGCACAGTACTCCATGAATCCCAAAGATAAAGGTTCTTCTTTGGAGCAGGTCTTGCTACCCACACTGAGAATGTGGAAATTTATCAGATTCTCCCTCCCACTGTGTTTTATTTGTTTATTTGTCTTTAAATAGTAAAAATAAGAAACTCGTTATAGGCCAACGGTTGTGAGTCCATTGGCCCCTGTAGTCAGACTGCCTCGGTTTACCATTCACACGACTTAAAATCTGTGTGAACTTGGCAAGTTATTTCATATTCTTGAGGCTCAATTTCTCCATCTATATCAGGGGTCCTCAAACTTTTTAAACAGGGTGCCAGTTCACTGTCCCTCAGACTGTTGGAGAGTGCACACTGTGGGCCCCGGACGAGTCGGCTGCTAGGCAGGACAGGCAAAGGCGGCAAAAACACCCGGTGGGCCAGATAAATGTCCTGGGTGGGTAGCACTGGCCTGCGGGCGGTAGTTTGAGGACGCCTGGTCTGTATGATGGACCTAAAATAATGCCTAACTCATAGATTTATTTTGAAGATTGAATTTGGAGGTGGAAGTTCATAGCATAGTGCCTGGTATATAGTAAGCATTTAATAATTGTTAGATTATTAGATAGTAAACATCATGATAATCAAACTGTATTCCACCCTTGCCTTTTTCCTTCCCTGCTATGTATCACTCTTCTATCCCTTATCGTACCACTTGATGTAAGTGTACTCTACAAACATGCTGGTATTTGAGAATCCTGCATTTCCGTATAGGGGGTAGACATGGAGAATCCCAATGGCAACAGACTGTATGAAGATGCAGTAACCCAAACTCTGTCTCTGACTGCGTCTGTACCTTAGGCCCGGTGGAGGCCTTGCAGCTACAGGATTTCCCTGTATCTGTTGGTGATGATGGGGTAGGAGGGGGCAGAATTGTGTCAGGATCCAGAGAGAACAGGATGCTCAAACTGTAAAAGATAATCTACATCAAGACCTTGTTTATTAGATGAAGACAATGAAGCCAGAGAAGCAGTGTGTCTGGCCCAGGTCTGGATTTACTGAAACCCTTGGGTCATGTCTCTGGGCCCCTTACTCCTGCCCACCCCTCCTACCTCCCTAGAAGTTTTAGTATTGCCAACCAGAAAGTGGCAGAGAAGAGATTCACTCACCCATTTTGGTAAAAGGGAATGATTCCATATTATTAACTGATTAAATGAAACAAATTCCAATACAAACTTATTTTTCTCTCTGCCACCCCTTGAAGAAGAAGAAACAGAACTACCAGCAAGTCAAATGTTGAGTGTTCCAATATTTGGTCTTTAACAAAATATTTCAGCATTTTCAGCAAGAAGAAAATATGAGTGTTTAAAAAAAGGGGATCCAGTTTTCCTTTGTTATATTAATTTTAACTTTTGATTAGTGACACTGTGATATTATTCTAGCTATATTAATTTGAATCCATCCAGCTCACACAGAAAAATATTTCAAGTGTGTTCCACAATGTGGGGAAGGGATGAGCTCAAGAGGAAAATGTTTCCTTGTGCTTCTGGATTCTCAAAGGCTTCTTCTCATGACCACCAAGTTAGGTGTGAGTGGGACATTGTGTATTCACTTTACAAAAATGTATTGAGCAGGTGCTGTGCCAAGCGCAGTATCAGCTACCAGGTTTATGAAAATAAGATATGGACTTTGTTCTCAAGGAAGATACAGTCTAGTAAGAGACACTAACGTGTTAATTAAATATTAGAATAAGGCACACTAAATGAAATGCTATGGGCACACTTTTTGTACTTTATTAGTCTTAGAAGTGGTCCCTAAGTCACACTGGGGCTAAAAGGAAAGACATCTGCAAGGAGCTAACTCTTGATGAACAAATTGGGAAGGAGAAAGTCTTTGAATTAAAGAATAACAGAGGTCTAGCTTCAATTTTCATTTAGCAGATAACTGTCAGAATCTGATCAGCCTAGCCTCACTTTCCTCACTTATTAAACAAATTATTAAAACCATACAAATGATTACACTTTAATTATACTAATTGAAAACTTGTAAGGTACTATGGGGAATTTTTATTAATCAAAGTCCAGATATGGCCCTATGGCCAAATATGGAGAGAATACTGGAAGGAGACTGATTTTTCCTTATGTAAGTTACCTGCTTACATCCCAGTAACAAGATTTCTATCTATGAGGGAAAGGCAGGAACAGTGAAGATGTCTGTGGCTCTGAGTGGGCCTTTCTAGTAGTGCTGGCTTTTGTCTTATCTTCTGCTCAAGTCATGATCTTAGTAATTAGCAAATTAACCAACCTCTGTATGTGAGTTCACTTTTCCTCTTTATGGGTTTATTAAAACAATAATCTAACTATCTGACACTTAGATGATGGGATATTTATTACTTTTAATATAAAGGATACTTTTCCATTAGAAAGAGCATAAATCTTAGCAAAGATAATGTTTTGAGCTGTGGTTAGTTTTACAAAAACTAACCCACAGAGCACCCCCTATCTTTGCCATTGCCCCACATCCACAGAAAGTTTGGAACTATCTCTAGGGTTCAGTTAAGAAAATGGACTCAGGGAGTAGGGCTCTGATGGGAAATCAATATATGGAACATTAGGCTTTAATTAAGGAGACCACAACCAATTCCTTGTTTAGGTCAGTTTAACAGTTTCATGCATTTGTTCAACAATTATTTACCAATTATTTACCAAACACCCACTGCATGCCAGGCACTATTCTATATGCTTGAATACAACAGTGGATGAGACAGCAAGGGCTGCCTACACACTCTGTTTCTGTTAGAACTGGGAAACTGTCCATCATCCTGGTGCCAGAGCACTTGCTTGTCAGTGCTATTTCTTATCAATTCTATCACTCCTTAAAAGTGATAATGAATTCAACTTTTGTTTGGCCCTCAGGAAATAGAAAAAATCTAGAATTGGTCATTTTTATTGCAACAATGACTGGTGCAACAAGTGAACAAGAGAAAAAGAACACTGAGATAACCATAAGGTATAAATTTTAAATACAGAACATTCTTGTTAATAAATATTCATTTTGCTATCTACTTAAAATCACATTTAAAATATATATGCACACTATATATATACATATAACCTATTGTGTGCTGTATATATTACGTACAATACATGCATAGATCATAACTGTATGCCTCTTGATAATTAATACCTTATTTTTAATTTTTCAAGATTTTGTTTGCTGATTACGAATTAATGTAAACTCCCAATAGTTGCAAACCTCAGCTGATGTGTATCCTCTGTGCTTCATATGTAGAAATTGATAAATACATCTTTAAAAATAATGAATTCCATATTAAAAATATAAAAGACAAATGGTAGAAAAGTCCCACAGCCAGAAATAAAGAATGATCTCTGAGAAAAAGTGGAAGTCCTTTACAGTCCAGTATAGGCTGCTGGTTATGGTCAATTCCACATATGATGCTATGGTCTAAAATTGTGACTTTATTTGATTAAAAAAGAAAAACTAGAAAAGATATTGCCCTCATGTACACATGTATGTGCACACACACATACACCTTCTTGAATCAAAAAAGGAATAGAAAACTCTTCTGATATGCTATTTATCCAGAACCTGGGATATAAAATTAAAATAATATATCCCCCCATGGAATTTCAAATTGAGATCCAAATTTATACCACATATAGTGTATATGAATTACATGATGAGAATTTATTGTTGAAGTAGGTCCAGGCTTATTAAGCTTTTCAAGCTCCTGGAGATAATAAAACTCCATATTCCACCAATTAAACATAAACTACTATAAACCAGCAGAAACAAAACTTCCATGGACAAACAATTCCTGCCAAGGATAACTTCATATCAATAGTTACCAAACACATGAAGAAATGATTTGACCTAATGGAGAGTCTATTGGCACAACACAAAAGAATGAGCATCACAGACATTGATATAATGGCACAATCTGAAAGTGACCTGAAAATAAGTATGTTAAAATGGGATAAAGGAAGATAAAAAGATTTTAAAAAAAAGAAGAAGAAAGAAAGAAAATAGACCAGAAGGAAAGAACAGGAAGCTACGAGTAAACGGCAGAGTTTCTTTAAAAACAAACAAAATAAAACAGAATTTCTATAAATGAAGACTAGTTATTGGAATTTAAAATGTAGAAGATGATAAACAGCAAATCAGACATGGCTAAAGAGAGACTTGTAAACTGAAAGATAAATCAGAGGAAATCATCTGAAATCCAGCACAGAGATATTAGAACTCAAGCAGTGGATCTTGAAGTGTAATTCTCAAATCAGAATATTAGCATGCCTGAAAACTTATTAGAGGTGAAATTTTAAGCTCTATCTTATATTTATGGAATAAGAGATTCCAAAGGAAGGAATCAGCATTCTCATCTTTTAATAAGTTCTCCAGGTTGATTCTCATACATACTAAATTTGAAAACAACTGAACTAGAGAATATAAAAGAAGTCCCAAAAGAGTAAAAATAATATTTGCAATAGGTGGGAAAGAAAGTGCTTTTCCTCCCATCCCCTGAACCTTTCCATCTTCACCTAGTTATTTAGTTCAACCATGAACTGGACGCTCAGCAACATCTCTGGGCGTGGTGGGGGTCCCTGTTTGACCACATTCATTGACAAAGACCTGATTAGACCTTCCACTCTTAGCCTATTCTCATCAGTAAAAAGTTGTTCTTTGTATTGTGCTGAAATTAACTTCCTTATTACTTCTTTGCATAGTTCTGAATGTGCCCTTTTGGAGTGATATGGAATGAATGGATACAGCTTCTTGTCTCTGAGTTAACACTTGCTCTGAGGCACTTGCCTTCTATGCCAATCTTGCGTATGACATGTCTTTTGTGTTGTTACATTTTGAACTTCTCCCAGCAATGTTTCTCTTACAGCATTGGCCCAGATTTGGTCATGCTGTTATACCATATCTGTTGCATCAGGTGACAGGGTACAACTTGTGAGACCAAGTAGTGCTTTGGGAATTTTCCTAAATATACCTTTAAGTCACAGACATTGCCAATAACCAATTTAATCTATTTCCCACTTCCTCACCTTTCCTACCTGTGTATTTAATTGACTAGGGTAACCTGAAATATTCATGACTTCTTATTCATAGAGCTATCTATCACATGCAATTTCCTGCAGAAACAAATGGAATTAGAGAATAATCTTTGTGCCAAAAAGTTTGCAGAGTAAAGACTATTTGTCAGCCATTTCACAATGCCCTGAATTATTGCTATGCTTTACTAATCCTTACTCTGCTTTTTGCCTTTATGTTTCGGTATAAGTTGCTATGAGTTTGGGTTTCTGCAAGGTAGTGATATGTTCTCAGTTGCTAGTTATTTTTCAAGAATGTCTTGTCTTGTTATGTATTCAATTAGTCATTTTTAAAAAACATGTTTATCGCTATAAAGCAAGGCTAGGATTAATGTTGATCTGTTTCTTTTTCCTGGATTAGTGCATATTTTCTTCCTATTTGTGCCTCAATACATAAACCTTATGGTATTTTATTAAGGAAGAAAAACATTTACATTTGCCAATTTCACTGCATTTTGTTCAATGTCATTTATGCCAAAGATTCTATCTGTGCTCTATTACTTGTTCATATTTGAAGTACTCATCATATTATTTGGTAGGACATTTCCTACACCATTTGAGATTCCCTTGATGTAAACACCATTGCAAATTAACAAACTTGTTTCATCTTTTTAAATTTAGTTGGTGCTGGAACTCAGTTTTAGGAATGTTATTCTTAAATAAATCATAGTTGATGCCAAAACTCATAGTTACTTCCTGAATTTGTAGCAGGACTTTGGGATACTGAAAGCAGAATGCATACTATATTTAGAGTAGATGATAATGTTTTCTGTGGAATCAAGTTGTTTCTTTCCTCTTGTGAGGAGCAAAAATGAACAGTCTCATACATGGCATAATGGTCCCTGTGTAGTATGGTTCTGTTGCTAAAATAAAAACTGCTTGAATCTATACTAACAATATCCCATTCCCTTTAACCTTATGTGAAATGGCTCAGAGATAACAGCTGTTTCAGTGAACATCAAATCTTGCCCAGAGGAACACATGCATTGCTCCTCCTGTATATATAGAAAATTCTCTTGGCTTCCCTACTCTTGCACAGCTGCTGAATGTCATGACTCACAAAGGCAGCAACAACTCTAACTGAGCACCAAGGGGAAGCAAAATTGGCCTTGGGACTATTTTGCATATAGAGTCCTTGCACCAGGTTAAAGACAAAGCAATAGGTCTTCATGAGATGCTCTTGCCAAGGAACATCAGATGCTAATAACCACTGACACTGTATAGCACCTGATAGCTGCGTAGAAGGTATTCATAGATACCATTTCGTTTTAATTTCAACACAATAATATGAGGTAAAGTAGCAGACATTTTTTATAACCTTCTCAGCATGCACCTAGGTGTTTTCCCTTCCCAATAGCTTCAATTTCAGTTTGGGAAACTCTACTTGTGCAAAGAAGCTGCTTCCTTTACTGGTTCTAGGGTGAAATGCATGACTGAACCTAAGCCGATGAGCGTATGCAATCTCCCTGGTCACAGTGATTGGTACAGGCGTGGGCATGGAACACATGCTCATCCAATCAGGATAAGTCTCAGGAAATTTTCTAAGTACTCTGGAATGAAGATGTTGCTTTGTTCACATCACACATAAATGGCACAGAATCTGACTCTGGAAGGTGCTGGAACACATCTTGGGACTACGACGATGAAGCAGATACATTGGATAGCTAAGCAGAATGATGGAGAGAAATCAAATCTTTGGACTATGGTAAAAGAGCAGAGATCAAGACTCAAATGAAACTAAATTCTTCCTCTTAAGTTTTGCTTGTGTGAATCAATCAAATTCCTTTATTATAGCAATCAGTTTAAATGTGGTTTGGGGTTACATACTTCTGAAAGTGACTTGATAAAGAGGGATGTCTTTGATGAACTTTGCTAAAAACAGAGCCTATGTCAAAGATTTGGGTGCACGTAGTTTATTTAAGAAAAAGTTCAAGAAGATGATGACAGAGAGTGAAGAAAGAAATTCAGGGAAGGAGAAAAGTTAGTAAAAGGGGTTTTATGGCAGGCAGTTACAGTAGGAGTGCTATAGTAAGCAGATCAGGAATTGTTTTCATATCAAACCATTTTATACGTCAATCTGTTTTAGAGAGGTTAAATATATATTCAAATTCAAACAACTATAGCAGTGGTTTGACATAACAGTACTGAAAACTGAGATTTATTGAATATTTACTATAAACAGGACTGTGCTAAGTTCTTACCCTGTATTATCACATTTAATCTTTAAAATACTCTTGAGATAGGTATTACAATACCTAATTTATTGAAAAGAAATTCTTGCATAGAGAAAATTGTGTAATTTGATCAAAGTCACAGATTGACCATGTCAAAGGTATTTCTCAAACTCATGTCATTCTGACTCCAATACCCTACACAACACCGCCTCACACCTACCACAACAGGTAAGCCAGCAAGGGAAGGAGCAGACAGCAATGTAACAGAATCCTTTCATTTACAGAAATGTTTTTCTCAATTTCCTTGGTGACTCTATAATATTATTTAATTTATAAAGAAGGATGTCCTAACTTCTCAAAGATTCAATTTTATTCTTGGTGAAGATGAAACACTTGGACCGTATTATCTCTAAGGGCCCTAATAATTCTTAGATTATATGATTGTCTGACACAAGCATTTCACAAGAGACTATGAGTGAGTTTTAAACATGATTCATATGTAAGTGCATCTGAGAATAGATATTATTTAAAAAGTAAAATTGCAATGTGTATTTGGGGATTTCTAAGACTTGAGGGAAAACAAGGGCTATTTGTGGAATAATCATATATACATATAGATTTATAGCATTCAGTTTCTTAAGGATATTGTTTGCTTTAGGTCAGGTATATTCAGCCATTAAAATGCCAGTCCAGAAAAACAAAGAGGACAAAAAGACACCCAAGAGTTGGAGACAACAAATTGCATGCTACCAAATGAAGATTTTTTTCTTGTGTGGGATGATGGTAGTGTAGGTGCAGATCAGAAAAGATTATAACAAATATCCAATTCTAATTTAAATCTCAGGTTTTGCCAAATCATGAAGCTGATTAGAGATTTATCTAGGAGATCAAAATTTGGCCAAACCTGTGTGCACATACACGTACACAAAGACACACACACACACACACACACACATACACACAGGCATCTAACATATGGTAACATTCCAATGTGGTTCTGTTTAAGGAGGTAGAATAATCTGGTAGGAAGAGCAATGATTTGGGAATCAGGCAGATTTGGAAATAAACCTCACCTGAGCCATTTTCTAGCTAGGTGAAAAGTCATTTTCACCTCTCTGAGCCTGAGAGTGTTCCTGTCTTTTGAATGATTTGTTTTAACTGCAAATTTGTCAACTGGAGAAATAGAGAATAATAATAAAAAATAGCTACTATTCATTGAGCTACTTTAGAACACATTTAAAATGTGAGTTTTGAGAAACTGTTTCCTTGAAAAATAAAATTTCTACAGCCTAAATCACAAAATGAATTAAAGTTTTTAAATGTCACAAATGTTTGTGTGTAATTAATGACTACTGACAAGATTTTTTAAAAAAAATCTAATGTGAGTGATTCTCCCTGGGATACAAAAATTAATTTTAAAAATATTGGTACTCAGACTAAATTGACTTAAGTGTAGAGACTGTTTTTCCACCTTAGTAGTTTTCTCCTTTGCTTTAATCAGATAAACATTTAAAAGTAAAGGACTTACAAGGCTTATTTTTCTAAGCTATCAAAAACAGTTTGTATACTTTTAAGTTACTGAGCTCAAAGATTAAAGCCTAAATTTTGGAAAACCATGGATACTAAAGCAAAGTAGTCCATATGTGTATGTCATTTTACCTTAGATTGTGTTAGTTCCTATTGTCAGAATTATAAGAATTGTATGGAATAAAAATTTGTCCAAGAAATAGTTATGAATCATCTAATTTTTCCCTTTAATATTAGGGGGATCTTCAGCTACAGTCATGTGATTTGCCTCTCTGTAATTCTTCATGTATTGTGCTGTAACATTTTTGTCATATTGTCTTTTCTTGTTAATATTTATATTAAAACCTAACTTTTTTTATGTTCTTTTACCTTTTCTCCCCAGTAAGATAAGATCACATGGGTAAATGGATGGGCGCGCTTGTCGCTCTGGCTTGGGCAGTGCAAAGGCAATATATGTAACCAAAATGTTTGTGCCCCCATAATATTCAGAAATTTTAAAATGAATGTCAAAAAAGATCACAGGTAAAAGGGGATGCGTCATGCCATTCCTTTAGTAGCCCCTGAGGTCAACACGGCACATTCTCTATGTGCAGCAGAAGCTCAATGTATAATGTATTTAGTGTTTGTTTGAATATTTCACTCATATCTTTACTCATCTCCATCTCCTCACGTGGATATGTTCCTATTCTGTAACCCTGGTTCTCCAATCTGACCTCTCCATTGTAGTATCTGTTTTATCAAATTCCCTCCTCATTTTAAATCAAATCAAGTCTTTCTGTTTACTTTCCACTTACTTTACCACCTGCAAATATGTCTATCAGGTGCACTTATATCTAGATTATTTATGCTGGGGCTGTAATGCATTTCACAATACCATATGCATCAAAGATGCCTCCCAGAGCAAAACTCTTTCCTACTTTATTACATCTATTCAATTTT
Source organism: Cheirogaleus major (assembly GCA_963574435.1). Taxonomy (NCBI): domain Eukaryota; kingdom Metazoa; phylum Chordata; class Mammalia; order Primates; family Cheirogaleidae; genus Cheirogaleus; species Cheirogaleus major. The sequence continues at coordinate 4,407 of CAUYPO010127169.1, read as the reverse complement.
GCAAGCCCATAACTCCTCCCAGTTGTCATTTTCACAACAACGCCAGGGAGGACACCGGTTGTATGAAAACTTTACAGGATGCCTCTCTGTCTAGTCCATTTTTTAGTTAATCAGTTTGTTTTATTTTATTTTGCCAGTCTCTGGTAATCATTACCCATGCCACAGTCTTCTGTATTTGAAATTTCCACAGGCCCCTCCCACTCTAATTTAAATTCAGTTCATTTTATACATAAGCCTTTCCTCATGGACATTTTAATCAGCTGTTCCAAGTGCCAAGAAAATGTTTTGAAACATAAGCAGGCTGTATCACTCCCATTATTGGGAATGTAGGTTTGTTTCTGATTTATCTGTACCTAAGTAAAAGGCAAAGATCACAACAGTAAATTCTAACTAACCCCTTACCTTACACTAACTGGTCATAGTGACAACCACTTAAAGTATAACTTTCTTTCTTTTATACACATAAGGGCGTGGGGGAGGGGCTAGAAGATCGCTAATATTCTTCTTATTTGTAGGCACTATCGAGCATCATACCATCTGCATGATATGGAGAATATGTAGTTATTTCTACTGGAAAACCCTTTATTTCATAATTAATTCAATGGTGAGAAAAGTAACTTTCTAAAATTCTAACTGGAAAAACCCAGAATGTGTAGCTATGGGACTGTTTTTGGTAGACGCTCTCTCTGGATTTTGAGAGTTCAATTTCAAAGGCAGTGTCTCAAGCAAAGGTCATATCTTTTTCCTGAGACAGCTCATAAGAGAGGCAGTGAAAGCTGATAAGGAAGACTTGTTCCTACAATCCATCTGCCAGAGTCATATCTTTGTATCATCTGCTGGCCCATGAATAGGACATCTCCAGGGACAATATTGAACTTAAAACTGGACTGAGCCTCTCCTGTCACATTGCTAACTGATGCCATGTACACTTGGTTGAGAAGTAAATCAAGATTGTCTTTAATATAAACTATTTCCAATGAAAACATTGGAATGTGGTCTCCAGAAATATGAATATCTGGATGGGGTTGTCAGAATACGTGATTTAAGATTATTTTTGTTCAGAAAAATCTGGGCTATAACACATGAGAACCTTCTCTGCTCAGAAACTCTATCCTCTGGGATGTGTCTGTGGACTTCCTAAGAAGCAATCCTAAATAGAATAGCTTCAAGACTAATCAGATTTAGTGGGGACAATCTGCTTTCCTTTTCATACCGGGAACAAAATCAGACCCAAATTGACTGAGCCAGAATTAAGGAGTTTACCAATTACAATAGAAGCAGTGACATCTTGTTAGTGATCTCTGTGACATACTTAACCATGCTAGTTTTCTAAGCTGTATTTGCGAATTCACTAGGCTTTCTGAGAAGGCTGTTAACAATGAAGGTGGGTTGGGGAAGATTTCCATTTTGATGCATCTTTATTAAAAAGACTTGAATTTAGACATATCTAGAGAGTGCCACCTTGTGGGTAAAACGCAGTAAAGTTAGATGGAGAAAAACTGAGATACGTGCAAACCTTTTACTCTTTGTAATTGATTGCTGTCTTTATGTTAATAGTAAATAAGCCTGACAATCCAAATATTTCTTAAATCATACAAAGGGATCATGATCTAAGAAAAAGTGATACAAATTAACCTAATTATTACATGGAAATCATTTGCTTCCTGTTTCAATATTATTATATAAGAAAAAATATAATAGGTTATATATATATATGTATGTATACTGTCATATGCATATAAATATATAGAGATGGTATATACACATATTGTCTCTTTGATAGTGTTCATAAAATACACAAAGATAAAAAAATCATCAAACCTTCTTTAAGATATAAACCCTAAATCTACCTTCTGTGGGTATTTAGCCCATCCTCAGTTCCACACAATTATCAATTCTCAGGTGCATGGATCCTAAAACTCAGCATTAAAATTGATTTCTTTTTATTGGAGAAAAACATGATTATGGAAAAAATATAGCACTGCAGTGGGTTTTCATTGATGGCAACCGCTTGTTCCATGTATCATGTTAACATTATGCAGCTTTAATGCTGAGATGGAACACATCTCAATTCCAGGGATACCTGGTTTGATCCAGGTTTTTATACTTTGTAAACCATGCGTTGTCATTGATTCTAGAATGATAAGATGGAAAGAAATCAAATAAAAACAAATACTTTCAAATAAATGTTAGCATTAGTGTTTATATCTATAGTTGTTTAATATTTACCTTATTTGAAAATCTAAATTTCACCTCTTAATATATGACCTTGAATTCTTCAGAGGAAAGAAGATTTGGATGTAAGTATTTTTTAGTAATTATTATAAAGAAATCAATTTCTTCCTGATTTACCAACAACTATGGTATAAATCCCGATTTAAAAGGTAGTGAGTCAGTCAGCTGAATTCTATTCTTAACTTCAGATGAAAATAATTATAGAAATATAAGGCTGATTTGCCCCATAAAACTTTTGCTTTGTTTATTTTCAAAATATCGATACTTGTGTCCTCTCCTGATGCATACCCTGACTCTGAGCAATTACATATCCATGTCTCCATCTATCCTGGGCAACTTCCAGAGACATATGTCACAGGGAAAAAAGTCAGAGAAGGTGCATTAGTTGGGAAACACCTTCCACCGCTCGTGCTATTTCTCTTTTGTTTCTTTCCACCTCTTCCGTGGAGTCATCCTTGACTTCTTCACACTCTTCCAACTCCCTCTCTTTCATCTCCTGTAAATCTTTGCCACGCAATTAAGTGCTTAATTATATTATGTTATATTTGCCCTCTAATTGTTTTACAAGCATTAGTTTTGTTTCTCCACTATATTGCGAGCAACTTGGGAACAGGGATTATATATTTTACTTTTTCTAATTCCTGCACAGCATCCATCAGAGGATTTAGCACAGCCAGTGTTCCATAAATGCTTCAAAATAAAATGAATTTAGAGTATGGCAGAGCCTTGTCCTGTACTGTTTAATATTTGGAGAAATGACTTAGAAGACCTAAGAGAAGTGCTTTTCGAGTTTGCAGAAATCCTTAGGTTGGGAGTGAGAACTCAAGAGTCTAGTGGGGAAGACAGATATGTTTTCAATTAAGTTATCATGCATAGCCAAATATTAGAGATATAAATTTACTGCAAGGAAATTTAGATGGGACAAATAATTGCCTGGAGGAGTCAACAAATTCTGAGAAGCAACATTTGAGCTAAAGAGAAGAGCATTCTGGACAGAGGTGGCATGTGCAAAGCAACAGAATAAAGAATGTTCCAGAAGTATTTGAAGAACCATGAATTCAGGGAGGCAGAAACATATGTGAGTAGGTAACCCTCATAATACATTACTGCAATAATTATAAATTCAATCCAGGTTGTAAAGAAATGTATGTACCTTTCTAAAGGGCTAGGGTTTAACCACATGGATGTGTTTATCTCAGTCTTCCTCTCCTTTCTATTTCCAGGGCACAACTCTAAAGTCCCTCTTTCTGTCTTGAATTAAGTATTGCAATAACTACATAACTGGTATGCCCATCCTCAGATTATTTCTGCAAAAATCAGACCCCTATATGGTTGAGTAATATCAAGTTACTTTACACAAAAACCACTTGTGATTTTCCGGTTCCTACCAAATTGAAAATAACATCTCCAGCAGTAAGTGCCCTTGGTGACAGGACCATGACCTAAATACCCTGCATTTCCTGTATTATTCCTTATGGAGCAGTCAAATGCAATTTCCCCTGGCTCCCACAGATATATGCATGTTTGGTAATTATCCATGCTTTCCAATTATTCATGCTTTGCATTTTGCTTGAAATTCCCATCCTACTATCTGCCTACCAAATTCTACCTCCTTCAGGTCCTATCATGAGTGATAAATCCTTCATGAATGATCCCCAGAGACCCACTAAACCATAACATTTCTATCTCTCGAGTGTCCCAAATCTTTGTTTCTACTCTGACAACCTGACATACATCTTCCATCCTATAGTCATATAATGGTTATTTGTGTTCTTGGCACCACATGATCACTTCATCTATCTCACCTTGTTCTGTCCTTGAGAAAAAAAAGATGTGGATTATAGTCATCTTTGCAGACCCTAAAGCAGTTGGCATATGACCTTGTTCATGCCAATTTTTAACATTGCACAAATTATTTTGTTTGTTTGCTCTTTGGTCATGATACAACATCCTGACGCTAAGGATGTGTTGCAGAATTGACACTCTATACCCTCTATGAAACTCCTAATCTAGAGCTTACTATGAATGTACCTACTAAAACAGGGTGAGCACATGATTTGGGGAGGCTGATGGAATTGCTAAATATGAGTTCAGTATGGAAGTAGCAAGATTCCACCATCCAATCTGAAATAATGTAGTCTGGTTCAGACTTTGAACCTTGTCTCAGAGTTC
>CAUYPO010127168.1:0-12776 GCA_963574435.1 Cheirogaleus major | reverse complement strand
AAAAGTCTCAAAGTTCTATTTTTATGTTTAACATTTTCATTAAAATTTTTTTTGTAACTGGAGCCACAATGTAACAAATATGGGGGGAAAAATCCGTGCCTTGTTTCAACCAGTTTTGCTAATTTTTAGGCTGAAAGATGACGGATGCCTAGAGTTTACCTTGTGTTTAATTAAAATCAGTATTTCTCTATAACAGTCTGGTGTCCCATTTCTTCTGCAGGTAGATGGATGGGGCATGGGGGAGGACCTGGTTGAAGTGTAAGGGGTGGGTGGTTGGAAGTATGTGATTCATTCATTCAAGCACAGTGTGGGAATACCCTATTGACCCCAAGCAGATATGGAGCTTACATGGTCCAGCACACTGGTCCTCAAACTCCAGCACATCTGCAGCCCCAGGACACCTTGTTAAGGCTGTGATTGCTAGGTCCAACCTCCAGCATTTCTGATTCCGAAAGCCCAGGGTGGAGCCTAGGAATTTGACGCTGCTGGTCAATGGATCATGATAGGCTAGTGGGTGGGTATGTGTTTGAATTCATTTAAAGCCTGGATATCTGAGTTCCAGGACTATTTCTTCCAGCTCTTGGTGAGCTAAGGAGGTGATAACTACTCAAGTAAAGAATCTCAGGGCTGATGCTCACAGTTCCTCATGCTTCTGTGGGATCCTTCTGCACCTTATTCTGCAGCTCCCAAGCTGTCATGTTGCAGATCAACCACCTTCAGGAGAGGACTGGTTGGAAGTGGCGCTGCACCCAGCCTAGGCCCTTCTCAGTAGAGTGTGTGAGCTGACACCCAAGACTAAAATGCTGCTGTTCAATGAGCACTTACTGTGTACCTACTGCCCTTCTCAGACTAACTATGTAACTCCCCCCAATAATTCCATCTCAGTTTACCAGGGACCACCCAGGCAGGAGTCCCCATCCCAGACCCCCTCATGCCAAAGGCAAAAGGAGCTGCTGAAAACTTGATGCCTCTGCAGAGGTTAATAGGGCTTACTTAGCTAGTGTGTGTAGAGTAAGGGCAGAGGTGGGATGCACTGGTGGTTCATCAATTGTGCATCAGACTTGGCACCTCCCGGCCTCTCAGTTTCTTCATGTGTGCTATGGGTAACAATCATAGCCATCTCTTCCATTAGGGGTCAAGTTCTGAATCAGTCTGGCCCAGAATTAGGGAGGGAAGAAGCTTCAGGATTGGAAGGATGAGAAACCTGAATGTGTGCTGGACTAGAACATCCCTGCTGTGTGTTGTCATGGTGAGAAGATTGGCAATTAGCAAACTGGGCCTGTACTCCTCCCTCTGAGGCTCTGAGGCCCCAGGTGCCTTGGCTGCCCAATTAAGCCATCTTGTGTACGGTGCTGCAGCAAATGCCAGGACAGGATGAAGCAAAATAAACACTCCAAGCCTCAGAACCCCAAGAGAAGAGATGGACTAGCCCTCCAGGTGAGGGGCTGTTGGGTGTCCTGGCCTGCTTGCAGCGCAGGCACGGGGGTGGTAATTTTTGCTATGTTTTCTCAAGTTGGGGCCAGGCTTGCATCTATCTGAGTGATCTGAGGCAAGGGGAGAATGCTATGAACTTTCTGATTTGGGGGAAGAGGTTGGAGTTTTAATCCCATGTAGGCCTTTTCTGAAGCAGTCTTATGGTTGCCTGGGTTTGTGTCTGGTGTCTGGTATGTTGCCATGTAAGTTGGAGCAGGTAACTTAACCTCTTTCCATCTCTCATCTAAAAGATGGAGATAAAAAAAATCATACCTACTTCCTAGGGTTGCTAAAGTTCAAGAGCCAGATCTAGGTAAAATGCTTTGCCTGATATCTAGCAGGCAATAAGCTCTTGGGTGATATGCTTATGAAAACAAGAGCTATTAGTCAATGCAGTGCTAATAGCAAGACGGTGCTGGTATCAACAGTAACGTCTGGCACTTAATAATAAAGTTGTAAAAAGGTGGGGTAATACTTCCCCAGTTGTTGTAAAGCAGCCAGGCTGACTTATGCAAACTGTAGCAACAGCAGCCTCTTGTGTTGAAGTTGTGCCTCTCACCACCCCCACATCATGTTGGGGGCCCATTGTTCCTCGTTATGGAGAGGGGATGGGGTGGCTTTGGCATCTGGGACCCCTGAGGCCTTGTGGAAGGGATCTTGTCTGGGGGTGCAGGAACTGGCTTCTGGCTAGTTCCACAGTTGTGTGGTGGGGGTGGGGAGCAGCACTGATGGACAGAGTCTCCCATGCTTCCCTGGTCCCTCTGATCTTCCAGCCAACTGAATGCCTCTATGCCAGGCCTTTGCTTCATCCTTGATTCCTTTTTGGGGCCAGGCTGGGTTCCTATCCTGACTTCACCTCCTACTAATGTGACCTTGGATGTGCTCCATAGCCTCTCTGCCTCAGTTTACCCAACTATAAAGTAGGGATAATATCAACCTCATAGGGCTGATGTGTGGATCAAATAATTCAGTGTATGTGAAGCAAATGGAAAAGTTTGGTGGGTTGTGAATGCTGAGTAAATGACAGCTGCCTTTCATTGCTGTTAGAGAACCCCTTGGTCACCCTGCAGTGAGACCTGATCACCATGATTATGGATGGGACAACTGACTCCAAAGAGCTTCCATCACATGCCCAAGATCACATAGACGCTAGCAAAAGGAGTAGGGAGTTGGAGTCTGCTCTGTGAAGCCAAAGTTTACCTTTTCTCCTTGGTCTCACCTGCATTTTTTTTGTTGTTGTTTGTTTTGTTTTATTTTGTTTTGCTGGAGCTTGAAATTACCTGGTACCCTTTGTAACATTGGGTACAACTTACCTGCCTTTCTTGCTTTCTTCCTTTTATCCTGCTGAACTTCCCTTCCTCCCTCCTTTTTCCTATCCTTTCTTACTGCCTTCTTTCTGTTTAACTTTATTGATTTTTAAAAATTTTTAATTTTAAAATATGTAATTTTAGACTTATAGAAAAGTTGCAAGAATATTACAAAGAATTCCTAAATACCCATTACCGACATCCTTCAATTCAGATATTAACATTTTGCCACTTTTACTTTGTCATCCTCTCTATATATTAATATCATTTTTCTCTGAACCATTGGAGAGTGAGTTTCAGCCATGAGGCCTCTTTACCTTTGAATCCTTTAGTGTGTATTTCCTACTAACCAGAACGTATTCTTATATAATTCCAGTACACTTAGCCAGGAAATGAACATTCATCCACTTATTTAGCTAGTCTATAGACCTTGTTTAGATTTTGCCAATTGCTCTAATAATGTCTTTATAGAAGAAGAAAAATAAAGACATGTATTTTTTTCTGGTCCAGTATCTATTTCAGAATAACATGTTGCATTTAGTTATTTTTGTGTTTTTTTTTTAATTTCAGCATATTATGGGAGTATGCCCATGCTCCCCCTCCCCCCTCGAGGCAGAGCCTCAGAATTTAGTTATTTTTGATTTGTAAAACTCTTAATAGTGAAATATACAAACAACAGTGCATCAACCCAGGTGCTTTAGGCTTTGTAACCTATCTGTGTTCTCTGAGCTTTGGTTCATTCTGAGGTCTCAGCGTCGCAGAAAGAAAAAAAGTTGGTGTTACTGGAGCTGGTGATTGCTCACTCTGAATTTTTGCACATGTTAGTTTCGGCCTTCTCTCTTTCCAGACTGGTCCTCCAGTTCTTACTACTTTCAGGAAAACTTCCTTACCCCTATTCTAGGCAGGATTAGGAGCCCTTCCCTAATCTGAGTCCTCATTCCCTGTGTAGAGATAGAAGCATCTATCTCAGCACAAAGCACTCTAATTATCACTTATTTTGTAGTCATCTCTATGAGTTTGTAAGCTCCTCAAGGCAGCAGAGGTCTCCCAACACCATTTTATTTTTATTATTTTTTTAAAGAGATGGGGTGTCATTATGTTGCTCAGGCTGAAGTGCAGTGGCTATGTACAGGGCGATCCCACTACTGATGAGTGCGGGAGTTTTGGCCTGCTCTGTTTTCAACCTGGGCCAGTTTACCCTCCTTAGGCAACCTGATGGTCCCTGCCCCTCACCCTCTGCTCCTGGGAGGTCACCATATTGATGCTGAACTTAGCGCACTCACCTGATAGGCATAGCTCACTACAGCCCAGGACTCCTGGGCTCAAGTGATCGTCCAGCCTCAGCCTCTTGTGTAGTTGGAACTACAGGAGCATGCGCCACTGCTCCCAGCACCCGATACCATTTTTCAGTTCAATAAAGTTGTCATACATTTGTAAAACTCAGGCCTTGAAGTCCTAGTTTTATGGTTTGCTTTGTTTTTGGAGAGGAGTTTCATAATTTCTATCTTTGATAATGAGATTACTTCACATATTCAAAGTTGCTTTAAGATGCATATTAAAATCTCCAAAGGTATTTCTCTTTGCAGGATGGAGATTCTTCTTATTTATTTTTAATTTTTTTGAGACAGTGTCTCACTCTGTTGCCCGGGCTAGAGTGCCATGGCATCAGCCTAGCTCACAGCAACCTCAAACTCCTGAGCTCAAGCAATCCTTCTGCCTCAGCCTCCCAAGTAGCTGGGACTACAGGCATGCGCCACCACACCCGGCTAATTTTTTCTATTTTTAGTAGTGATGGGGTCTGGCTTTTGCTGAGGCTGGTTTTGAACTCCTTACCTCACGCGATCCTCCCGCCTCGATCTCCTAGATTGTTAGGATTACAAGCATGAGCCACCACACCTGGCCTTATTTTTTATTTTATGTATTTTTAAATTTATTATTTTTTTGAGAGAAAAATATAGTGAGCTATATTGCCCAGGCTAATTTCAAACTTGTGGGTTCATGTGATGCTCCTGTCTCAGCATCCTGAATAGCTGGGACTACAGGCACCACACCAGGCAGGAAGGATTTTTTTTTTTTCTTCTATTTTACCCTCTGGCCTTTTGCAGTCAAAGGTCAATCTGACCCAGATACCCTTGGCTAGCTTCCTCCTCAGAGAGGAGGAGAGTGTACTCTGAGCAGGTTATGTGCTCTGCTTTTATGTCTTGGGAGGGTAGATGAGTTTTATTTTATAGTCCCTTGCTCAGAGACCTCCTGTGACTCCCTGTGTCTACAGAACAAGGTCCAGATTTTCTAGGCTGGCACTAGAGGCTCTTCCTGACTTGGCTTTCTCCACTGATCTCATCCCCCACATTAATGTCCTTGCCTCCAAACCAAACTGGCCTCTAGACAATGCTGACAATTATGCTTGACATAATTTGATAACTGACATTAAGCAAAAGGATTCAGAAATCACCAACATTTATTGAGCACATACTATGTGCCAGGAGTGGTCTGAGAACTTCACACACATGTCATTTAATTTTAACTCCTAGAAGAGCCAGAGTTTGAACCCAGACCAATTTCATTGCTACTTATGCAATTCACTTAGCCTTTGGAAACTGAATATCTTCATGTGCAAAATGGTGGTAACAGATGTTGCCCTGAAGCACTTAATATCTTTACTTGATTATGTATGGTTTATATCAATTCACTGTAATGCTAATATTACCACTATTGCTGTAATCATTTGTTACTGAGCTCTTTGCTGTTGCCTCTTGCTTGCCTTTTCCTACTGCAATCCTTTTGCCAGTTTAACTCCTCATCTTTAAAGGCAATTGTCACTTCTGGGAAGCCTTCTCACACTGTCTAGGTGAGGTCTGGTCTTCTGTGATGTGCTTTTGGAGGGCTATATACCATAGAAACAACTAGCAATTCTGGTGGTTGAAATGTTGAAATGCTTCTAGACCAGTTGATAAACAGCTCCTAGCTTAGCTTCCACCCATCATCCTTCCGTGAACATCTGCCCTGGATAAGACTTGGTGTAGAAGGGTGTCTAGGCCCCTGCTCCACACAATGCTATGCTATCACCCTGGCCACATATCAGTCCTGCCTAGTGCTCAGTCTGGCTTGAAATCAAAGGGGTTTTGTGTCATTAATTGTGTCCTCTTTGCCTCCTCTGCCAGACTGGAAACTTTAAGAGGTTGGAGGCTGTGTCTGGTTTTTGCTCACCAAGTCCCTAGGGCCTAAATGGTCAGGGAAAATATTTGTTGAGTACATGAATGAGTGATATCTAGATAAAGAAAGCAGTTCAAAATCTGGATCTGCCTCTGGCACTAGGCAAGTCAATTGGCCTCTCTGAGCCTCAGTTTCCTCTGCTTTAAAGTGGTGCAGTTCATTCTTTCAGCGAGACTCTACTGAGAATCTATGTACTGGCACTAGGACACAGCGGGAATGGGACTGAGAAGGCCCTTGTTTTAGCAAACTGTGCAAAAAGAAAGAGTAAAAAAACAAAACAAAATGCCCTCGTAAGGTAAAGAAGAAAAGCCTGATGATATTACAGGGTCATTACAGATAGAGTGGTCGCAGAATGTGTCTCTGAGGTGACTTTTTTTTTTTTTAATTTCAGTATATTATGGGGTTAAAAATGTTAAGGTTACGTATATTGCCCATGACCCCCCTTCTGAGGTGACTTTTAAGTCTTACCCCAAGACGCCTATCAAGAGTCTTTATTATCCAATAATTCATTCTTATAGAAATTCATCGTACAATTTTCTTCTTGGCTACTGCCATGGAGATTTTGTAGCTGGACACCGCCTTCTGGGCGGAGTCACGCCCGGCCCGAGGCAGGACCTCATTGGCTCTGGCCGACCACGTGCTGCAGTGCCCCCGGCAGTGGGTGTATCGCCTCACAGGCGTTCCAGCTGTCGATCAAGGGCCGGGCTCCGCCCCCGGCGCGCCGCTGAGTCTCTATAAAAGGAGCCGGCGGACGATGACGAACCTTTACGCCGGCGCGTGCGTGTGAGGTCATCGCGCGGACGGGCGGGCGGGGTCGGCGGTTTGAACGAGACGAAGACGGAACCGGAGCCGGGCGCGGGCAGTGGACACGGTTCCGCCGAGAGCCGGTAAGCCATCCAACGGGCACGGGGCGGCGGCCGTGGGGGCGGCGGGTGGTCCAAGGCTGGGCAGGCCAAGGCTGGGCAGGCGCCGGTAGGCCCTGCAGGCGGCGCCCAGGCCGCTCCACACGGCGGTGTCGTTCGAGCCGGGTGGGGGAAGGGCGGGGCCGTGACCCGGCGCGCGCGAGCTGGGCGGTGGGCGCGCGCTCCGTTCTGTCCGGGGGCGGTGCCTCGGGCCGGAAGTGGGGGTTGCCCCTAGGCGGCGTGGGACTTCAGGGCCGCGGCTGAGGTGGGGAGCCCACGCTGCCGCGCCCGAAGGTCCCAGGGTGACTGGGTCCCGGAAGGGGGTGTGTGGTCGAGGTGGGCCCTGTTGGGAGCTCTGGGGACCCACATTGTAAGAGGCGGTATCGCTTGATGGGTTGTGGATTCAGACCGGGGTTCGATTCCCTGCCCTGCGACCTTGGGCAGGCGCTTTTACTGCTGTGGATCTCAGCTGTCTTATCTGTAAAATGGGGACGATAATACTATGAATAGAAAGGTCTTAGCGCGGTGCGTGGCAAAAAGTAAGCTAGCTCCTTGGACTCCTTCATTCCTTCAAGGAGTGTTTGTTGAGTGCCTGCTAGATGCTAGGCACCGGGCTAAGCGCTGGCTATATACCTGGAAGCAGGCGGGCAAAGACCTGTTCTCTAGGAGTCTGCATTGTGGTGGGCAGACAGGAATAAGAAAATGAATACAGGGACGAGACAATTTTGTGTAATTCTAGGAAGACAGTATAACAGGATGATATCAACAGAGCTTTTCCAGTCCCCGCTTCGCAGCTGCCCTTGCGTGCTGCAGGGCAGAGCTTGGCCTGGGCCCCATCTTCCCACTGAAGGAAGTTATGCAAGGCCTGCATCCCCTTCTGTGATGGGATGTCTGTAAGAGTAGTAATAATAAGAGCAGCTCTTTGTTAATTGGCCACTTGCTGTGTGTTAAGCTTCGTGTTAAGTGCGTGATGTGGCGTTGTCATTTAATAATTCACACTGTCTTTAAGAGATATCTTATTTTACAAATGAGGAGTCTGACTCTGAGAGGTGAAGTGGTGTGCCTTTTGCTGCCCAACAAGCGGCTATGCATCTGTGGACATCTGTGACTTTAGAGTACAGGCTCTTAATCTCTCTATTACAGTTTCTTCCAGAGGTCCAGAGCTATAGAGCATGTTTCATGTAGGTGCACCCTTTGTCATTGGATATGAAAGTGTCTAGCAGTTTCTGGTACATAGGGAACCTTAGGGCATGATGTGCTTTTCAGTTAAGTGTTTTCACTTAGATTTTCATTTAATCCTCACCACCACTTTGTGCAGAAGATGGTGTTTTTACCCATTTTACAGGTGAGCTATTTGTGATTTGGAAAGGTGAAGTGTTTTACTCAGGGTCACATAACTCTTTTCTGGTGGCGCCTCCCTCCCTGTCGGTCTTTCCATAGGGCTCAGTATGGTGCCTTGAAAGTAATAGGGTACTCTTCAGCCAGCATTGAGTTAGAATAGGTTTGGGAGCCTGCTAGAAGAAATGCTGAAGGAAGAGATAACGTGCGTGGGCAAGAGGTTTCATTGTTGAAACCTAGGTCAAGGAACCTTGTAAGGGTGAGGTTTTTGTGGTAGTCATGGGTCTTCCATTGAGGCCAAGCAGTGGAATTCTTTTGGAAGTGTGAGCTGTAGCTGTAGCTCTGAGAACAAGGCTCTGTTTTGACTGTCTGGAAGAGCCAGTTAATTGGTTGGGTCAGTGGATGTTTATTGCACAGCCACAGGATGTCTAATCCTATTATTTAGTGGCTGCAGAATTTTCAGAGCACGTGGGACCAGGTATTAATGTACTGCTAATGAAAGAGTTTTAAATTATGATGATGAAAGGCCGTTAATGTTTTCTGAGCTGGGGTGTGGTCAGGAGACACGTGGCTTTACCAGCTGCTACAGTTTAGGGTAGCAGGACACACACACCTGAGATATATATATATATATATATGAATGTCTCCATAATAGATTACAAATGCTCAGCCTGGGACCATGTTTTTTGCTTGGATGTCTCTGCTTGGTACCTAATAATAGAATTTTGCACAGAGTATGCATTTCATTTATTTATTCATTTAGGGATTTTAAACGGGAAACACGATGTGATTTGTGATTCAGAAAATTCTTTTGGCTGCTGTGTAAGAACAAATTGAGACAGTGAGACTAATTTGAAGACTGTTGCAGTATGTCTGGATGAGAGATGGTGGTGGCAGGTCTCAGGCACTGTTTTTAGTACTGGAGATGGGAGGATGAATGAGACAAGGTCCCTATCCTGGACCTTGTTTGTTTAATACCTCTTATGTGTTGAAACCATACCAAATATGTTATGTACTTTGTCTCATTTAAACCTCTCCATGATCCTTTTCAAATAGGTGGTATTAAATTGTAAGACAACTGAGGTACATTAAGTAACTTGTCCAAGGTCACACAACTAACCAGTGACAGCCTCACATGCAAACTAGGTCCTCCTGACTTGAAATTCTTAGCTCTTTGCCTTGAGTGAATTGTCTTCTGGCCCCAATCTAGTCTGGGAATGGTTCAGAAATGAAGAGTTAATGACAATCCAGTGTGATAATTCTTGTCATAGAGATTTGAATGAAGTATCCTGGGAACATAGGGATTAATTTCCCAGAGGAGTCAGGAACTAAATTGTGTAAGTGTCTTGCCTAACATGGTTTTGTCAGCTTATTTTGGGAATGTAAGAGTGTTGATGGTTCGCTTTCTGAAAAAAGTTTATATAGGTATATTTTTCTGTCTTGGACACTGTCCTGCCAACCTGAAAACAAATAGCATTTTACTGAGTGCTCGTTATGTGCAAGTTACTGTGTCAAGTGCCATGAGGAATGTGAGGGGACACAGACCTGGTAAGTCATTTACCTTTATAGACCTCAGTCACCCCTGCTCATAAAAAGAGGATCTCTGTCTCTTCTGCCTCTCACCTCCTGTAGCTGTGTGACTCATGATACTTGCAGCAGCTTAGCACAGGAGATGGATGTGGAAAGACCAACTCACACATAGTTACTAGGTGGAGGGAATGAATTGCCACAAGAGTGCAAAAGGCTGGGATCTCATGGTTCTAGATTGCTCTGTATCTCTCTATGTCCCCCCCGCCCCCCATTGGTAATGTTGCTGTCTATGAAATGAAGAAAAAAGTGTCAAGGTCACTATGAAATCTAGTGTTGTATAGTGTGTACTTGTGGTGACTGCCCAGGGAATTCATTTAGATCTGTATTAGCCTGCCTTTATCTCATATTGCTTAAGTCTTCCCTCCCTACTATCTGTTCTCCACCAGCAATCAGGATGATCTTTTTCAAACTTTAATGAGAGGTTGATTCTACACCACTTAAAACCTGACAAATGGATTCCTTAACAGTTAGAATAAAGTCCAGACTCCTTCCCCTTGTCTGCAGAGCCTTAATATGATCTGGCCTCTTGACTTCTATTCCTGTTCCTGCTCTCCCCTCTTGCTCACTGGGCCACAGCACCCTTCTAGATCTCCATGTGGCTACTTCCTTCTGATTCTTAAGCTCAGCTGCCATCTCAGAGAGGCTTTCTCTGACCACATTCCCTAAACTCCATTGCCTGAGTGGTTATTATGACATGTTTGTTAGTGTATTGGGTCAGACTTGTGACTACTAGAATGTGAACTCCCTGTAGATGAGCACCTTATCTCTTGCCTGTCTATTTCCTGATCCCTAGAACAGTCCCCAATATGTCACAGCGCTCAGTAAACATTTGTTGAATGAATGAGGGATGACCGAACTGGTGCTCATTGACCATGGCACCCACATTTGCTAGCATTTTACATTAGATTTGTTGCTCTTTATTGTTTTGAATTTGAAAGCCTAGCAGAAAGGTAAGGAGAGAGAATGCAGATCATCGGGCTGGGTGAGCTTGGCTGCCAATCTCCAGGGCCTCTCTTTTCTCACTGGTAATATGAGGGAAATGGGATGAACCTTGCAGTGGGTTGTCAGGATTAAATGACAAGTGAATGTGAAGCACCTACACTTAGTAGGCCCTCAGATGCCCTCCTGTCCCCAGGTGGCTCTGTAGAAATTAACTGCCAAGGACTCTTCACTTGTAAGGTAGTCATTTGACATTGCCTTTGTGTAGTGCCTAAGTACTTAAAAGCTTATTTACTTTTCAATTATGAAAGTAGGTATAGTCTTTAAAGAACGTTTGGGGAATAGTGAAAACTATAAAGAGGAATTAATAAAAGCTTGCCTTCTGAAGAAGACTGTTGTGAACATTTTGATATCTTAATGGATAAACTTGGACTGATGGGTTTTCTAAACAGAATGTTCTTGTTTATGCATTCACCTCCCTTCATAAAGCACTTACTCATCCCTTTACATAGGGCTTTTTGTAGTTTAAAATTTTATATCAATCACATTAAAATAGGGCGTGAGTTTTAGACTGACTCATGTTGGACAATTCATTTCAGGTCATGTTTATATGTGGATATCCAGGATTATGGCTGGACCCCTAGTGTCTCTGGTTTGGCCTTTCTGGGCAGAAGGTGAGGCTTAAAAATTGAGTGTTCCCACAGGTTTACTCTAGGTGACTCTCCAGGAAACATTTGCTCTCACTTGCATGCCTGTTCTAACTTGAGCCCTTCTCTTTTCCCCGCATGCTGTAGAAGATGGCAGTGAATGTATACTCGACGTCAGTCACCAGTGATAACTTAAGTCGACATGATATGCTGGCTTGGATCAATGAGTCTCTGCAGTTGAATTTGACAAAGATTGAACAGTTGTGCTCAGGTAAGAGAAATCCGTTAGACCACTTTTCTAGGAATGCCTGCAGGTCCTTCTGGAATGTGCAGGCCTGTATCTGGCTGCAAAGCCACACAGAGAGGTTCAGGTTCTATTTTAGGGCCACCCTACTTCTTCCTCTCAGCCCTGCTTTGCTTCTGTTTCAAAAAGGGAGTGTGCCTTGGCCTGTGAGTCTACCATCTTACACTGTAGAGAGACTGCATTCTGAAGCCTGCAGCCCAACCCTGGCTTCTCAGTTTATACTCTTGTGCATCCAGATTTCACATTTTATTTGAGGAAAATTATTGTACTATAGTTCTGGTTTTATATTAGTTCATCAGTGGCACTTCTTATTCCCAACAAGCACAAGACCAAAGTGAGGAAAATGCCATTTCAGCCATAGTTTTATTGAACTGCTATTTAACAGTTTGGCAAAGAGGTAATGATTTAAAACAAGAACAAAAACACGGTCTCTTTCTAGATATGCTAATTGTATAATATTTAGAAAACTACAAAGAAGAAAATAAAAAATGCCTGTAATTCCATTATTCGGAGAAAGTCACTATTTGGATATTTTTTCTTTCTGTCACCTTTTTGTGTCACCTATTTGTATGTATTCTACCTTCATTTAACTTTATATTGTGGATATTCTTCAGTGTCATTCAGTAACTTGGAGATACTTATTTTGCATGGCTGTATACTCTTTCTTTCTGTGGATTTGCTCAAGTTGTTTAATCTCATCACAATTTTTGGACATTTAGACTGTTTCTAATTTTTCCATTATGTATAATGGATAGGTTGAGTATCCTTTAACATACATCTTATCTCAATTTATTTCCTCAGTGATTCCTACAAGAGGAATTACTAGATCAAAGGGTGTGAACTCTAGGCTCTTGGTAATTATTTTTCATAATGATGTTAACAGTTTATACTTCCTTGAAAGACTTTTGTCTTAAACCTTTTTTTTTTTTTTTTTGAGACAGAGTCTCACTCTGTTGCCCAGGCTAGAGTGAGTGCCGTGGTGTCAGCCTAGCTCACAGCAACCTCAAACTCCTGGGCTCAAGCGATCCTTCTGCCTCAGCCTCCTGAGTAGCTGGGACTACAG
>CAUYPO010127167.1:0-13561 GCA_963574435.1 Cheirogaleus major | reverse complement strand
GCCTGGGCTAGAGTGCCATGGCATCAGCCTAGCTCACAGCAACCTCAAACTCCTGGGCTCAAGCGATCCTCCTGCCTCAGCCTCCTAAGTAGCTGGGACTACAGGCACGTACCACCGTGCCTGGCTAATTTTTTCTGTTTTAATTGTTTGGCTAATTTATTTTTATTTATAGTAGAGACGGGGTCTCACTCTTGCTCAGGCTGGTCTCAAACTCCTAAGCTCAAGCAATCCTCCCGTCTCGGCCTCCCAGAGTGCTAGGATTACAGGCGTGAGCCACCGTGCCCAGGCGCTTTCTGATCTGTCTCCTTCCTTCTGATTTGTCTCTCACTGTGTAGTCACTCTCACGATGGAGGGAGGGATGGCCTGATGTCACTGACTTCAAATACATATTTTTTCAATGATGAGGATGATAATAATTTGAGCTTATTTATACAATGTGCATTGGCTTGGCAAAAAAAGTGATAGTAACAGTATTGCATCATCCTTCATTTTTGCATGGGCTGTTCCATCCCATGGGCACACTTAGGCCTTCCTCATTTCTTTCTCCCACTTCCCTACTATGTGCATTTATCTAAATGTCTTTCAGGACCACCTTGCCCTTACATTTCCCCAAGAACTCTGCACGCACCCCCCGGCCCGATCCACACTCACATTCCACCATGACTCCTTTCCACCCTCTGCTCAAAGGGAGCCTGGCGATTGATCGTTTCTTTAAAGATTCAAACGATGACGTTGACAGCAAAGCCCATCTTAGGAATTTATTTTGTGCATCTCGCTGTGTTCGAGCATGCACACCCCTGGGGACCCTCGCTGGAGGGCCAACCGCAGCCGACGAAGCCACGCCAGGGCCCTCCTGTGTCCACACATCCAGAGGACAGCTGAGTTCCCGCAACAATAGATGCACATCCTTATTTCAAAGTGCCCTGTGTCACAAAATGCTTCTCAGCCAGACAACACGCCAACCAGGCATCAGAAGCGGGTGTCAGAATCTTTCTTCATTCTTAAGATACCTGCTTCACAGAGCTGTTGTAAGACACGAGCAATGCTTATAATGGCAGTGTGTGTTCAACAGCTAGCCCGGCACCTGGTTCATAGTAAGTGCTCAGTGCATGGAACCTGGCATGTCATGGCCACAAAGCCAATGTGGTTTTCAAATACAAATCAGTTATAATCAAGAAAGGAGGGGAGAGTTGGGTCTAAGAGTAAAGCATTTCAGGCACATTGCAAAGGTCTTCCCGTAGGTAGGTACCGATGTAGAGTCACGTGGGTAAAAGTTGGGGTCCCCCCCACACACACACCCAGCCCAGCTGATGCCCTTTTGGTGGGGAGGAGGGGCGAGAACTTGCTTCTGGAGCTCTGAACCCCGCCGTGTCTGCTGTGTCCTCCCCTCCCCCGCAGGCCTGGCACCTTCCACGCTCTGTAGTTTCATTTCCTCTTCGTCAGGGGTCTCAGGAGTCGGAGCCGAGCGGAGACCCAGGCCCACCACTGTGACGACAGTGCACACGGGAAGCAAGTGACTGGCTCTGGAGGTGGGGGCCGGGGAAGGGGAGCCCCTCCAGCGAGACCCCATCTTGCATGGTGCACCTCCTTGCATAGGACTGGAAGACAGAAGTTTTTTTTATGGCCATATTTTCTACTGCAATTCTGAAGTGTTCATTCCGCACGAACTGTGCTGACTCAAGGGGAGCCGAGCTGGCAGGGCCGGCGCTGCGCCTGCGCGGCTGGGAAGCCGTGTCTGAACGGCCCTTCGATCCCTCTGCCCCCGCGCCGCCGCTCCCACTCTTCTCGGCTTAGGTAACCGTCTACGGTGTGTTTTTTCACTAACGACAAAAAAAAAAATGGTTTCAACTGGATTATTTAAATATTGGTAAATATTGTGCATTAGGGTTTTTTTTTCATTTTAAGATGTCATGTCCTTTTGACTATATCTCTCAGTTACATGATCTGTCTCTTTTGCTCTTTACTAGTGGTTTTATGTTAACCTATAAGAGATTTTTTTTTTCCTCCAAAGGGAATTTAAAGGTATTTTTTAAAATTCTAATAAGAGAATCGAGAATCCGTCTCCAAGGCTAAGAGTGCACTTTACTTCCATTCCTTCTCTCCTCCTCCCTTACTTGGGACGGCAGCTCCCGGAGCAGCCAGCTCGGCAGGTCTGCAGGGCTGGGTTCTCTCCAGGGTGGCTTTGTGGGGAGAAACTGCATCCCTCCCCGCTCCGTCCCGCCCAGCCCCCAGCCAGCAGACCCCAGGCCAACCGGAGACCAGTGGGGCTTCTTGCCATCAGCGGTCAGAAACAGAGAAGCCACTCCCCCGGGACCCGAGGCTAAACGTCACAGGCCAGACTTGCTGTGACACATCCACCGTGCAGAGACGCACGAGCCTCCCACCCAGAAGGGACAAGCTGCCGTTTTGTTTCAAGTGAACCCACACACGACCCTCGTTTCTCACGAGAGGTGACAGATGAAAAGCTCTGATGTCAGCTATGCAGTTTTCAAATGAATCTCTCTCTCTCTCTCCTCTCCGTTTTTTAAAAAATACATTTCTAACCTTATGCTTAAAATGGCCTCCAACACACACAAGTTGTTTCTGCATATTTTTACCCGATTCTTTAGATGAGTGTTTTCCAAGGGACGGGAGGGAGGTGGCCTTGGACAGGCATCTGTCTGTGGTGGGAAGGAGAGGTGGCCTGCCGGGCGAGCAGGGCGCTGGCCACCGCAGACATGGCCAGAGATGGCCTCAGCCAGGTCATCAGGAACGCTTGAAGCCGCACCTCTGATCAGGGAGTCTGAAATCTAAGACTGGTGACGGTAGGGTGACCACCTGCCCCAGTGTGCCTGGGACTGAAGGATTTCCCAGATGTGGGACTTTTAGTGGTAAAACCGGGGCTGTCCTGGGCAAACCAGGTCGTATCGTTCACCCTCGTGGTGGGTGGGAGTGCAGGAGGGAGCGAGGGCCGAGTGCCACCCAGGGCACACCTCCTTCCAAGGACGCTCCAAGTGCCGGCTCTGCAGAAGCTGTCCCTCGGCCCCTCGTGTCACCCATGGCCCCGAGTCTGAGTTCCACAGTCAGCCCTGAGCCACCGTGGGGGGCCCAGCAGGTCTTCCTGGTGGCCCAGCGATTCCTGGCTGCTGTCCTCTTGCCCTTCGACTCTACAGTTGGCCAGTCACAGGGGTCCCGTTGGTCAAGCCTTCATTGTCACTTCCACACCTTTGCCTATGTGCAGGCTGAATGTTCAGTGATGCCCCGGCCGTGCCCGACACACACACACACACACACACGCACGCACACACACACACACACACACTCTGTTATCAGAGTCAGCAGCCCCATCCTGCCCCCCCCCCACCAAGGACGGCAGCTCAGGCGTGTGTCAGAGCATCTGGGAAGACAGGCAGCCGGTCTACCTGTCCCCACGTGCGGAAATCCTGCTTGGCATCTGCCGCACAGACACACGGGGTGAAAAACCAAGCTGTCACTCTCCAAAATCTGTAACAAGCCTGGAGAAGTCTTTAAAGTGACAACAGACCCAGTTAAGAAGCAAGTGTCACCTGAGTTGAATAGGCATCCCTCCCTCCTTCAGAAGGACAATGACACGAATATTATAAATAGTATTTGAGAAAACTGAGGCATCTGTCCAGAGGTTTATTAGGCTGCCCCTTACTAATGAGTATCATGGAAGCATCCATGTCCACACAGCATGGAAAAGAAAGTAACTAGGACATAGCAGGGGGTGGTCACTTAACCTGAATTTGGTACCTGCAATGGGCACATGAATAGTTATGATTAACTCGGGCTTGTCGCTCTTAGCCCAGGTGGGTTTGGGATCTGGGCTGCTGTCTGCTTCAAAGCCCCCCTTCCTGTGGGCACGCGGGAGAGAGAAGACAGACAGACAGCACCTCCAGGGCCACTCCCGGCGCCTGCAGTGGGCAGCAGCTGGTCCCCAGCTCCCACTGCCCCTGCCTACATAGGAGAAGAGAAAGATCATCTCCCCTTCAGATCTCCTTTCTAAAGAATTTAAAGAACTATGCAGAAAGCATGCCAAGAAAAAACAAAAAAAAAGCAGTGTGGCTTAGTGTTCTGGACTACGGCCATGATTCCGGTCACTTCTAAAATCTCACCTCAAGGACAGGGAGCAGCCTCCCCCCTGATCCCCAGCACAGAAGCTTGTGACCTTTGAAAGGGTCTCACTCTCCAGCCAGCTCTTGTTTGGCCTGGCCTCCAGGAACCCAGCTGTCAGACTAGAGCAAAAGAAGATGCCCGCGGCTGAACAGGCCAAGGTTTGGCTCGCAGAAAAACATCAGCAGTCTGGTTAAAGGCATTTGGCACAGAGAACCCCAGCCTCAGTTTACCCACCCAGCACTAATCTCATGTGCTTGGTGCCCAGCGTGTCCTGGATGGATTATGGGTGGGAGCGGGGACTCCTCTTTAGAACAGAGGTCAAGAACACCAGGCACATGGGGGAGGGAGCCCAGGTCACCCCTCTTGAAAGCAGGTTGATCTTCTCGTCCATGCAAGACCAGGTTAATGTGATTCACCCACACTGAGCAATGTTATACAGAAAGAAAATACCCTAGTGGAAGTGGACTCAGTTTTTAAGGCTTTGGGCACCAGGCCCCTTGGTCTACCCAGAGCCTTGGCCAGAATCATTCTTCACATTACGGAAGCTGCACTTGAAATTCTGCTCCAGGCTAAAGACAGGAGAATTGGGACTCCATTGGGTACGAGAAAGGGAAGCAGGGGCCTGCACAGGACAACTCCTCCCATTTTTTCAGAAACAGAAATATGATGTACCTCTTCCCAGATTGTCACTGTCACTTCTGGCAAATGAAGTGAAGGTCCTCTGGTCTAACCAGTGCACGAACCCTTTGCATGTCCTTCTGAAACAGTGCTCCGCCCCCATTCCGCCTACTCACACTCTGCAAAGTTTGCCTTTTCCTTAAACATTCCAGACCAAACACTGTTCAGTTTGTTTTTTTTAAAAAAAATTGTATATACCTGTATGTAATCCACCGCTCTTTTGGGGGTACCCGGTCCTACTCTGGGGCTGCAGGTCTGCCTGACTTTTGCAAAAGGTGGTCCAATCCCTTCGATTTTCAGAATTGAAAATGGGGAGCTGGAAAAGCTGAATTGGAGAAACAGGTTCCTAAAAATGGGGGGTTTATTTCCTGAAGACTCCAAGGAAATTCGTGTGCAGATGAGTTCGCTTGACAACCTCAGCGGTGGGGAGCAGGCAGGTTAGAGAAAGAGGACAATACGGGGCCCGTGCCCCACTCTCCCGGCACTTTGGGGGTCCTGGTGCATGGCGGTCTGCAGCCCGGGTGTGTGCAGGAGCCCCGCCCCACCGTGAAGTCGGCCCTGCATGCTGGCCAAGGCCCAGCCACCTCCCGATGCCTCCAGATGCAGCAGGAAGGGGGTCAGCCCTTCCCGGACTCCCCTGCCACCTCCAACCGGAACAGCTCAGCTCATGGCTCTGGCAGGGGGGCTCTGCTTTTGCAAATCCAAAAAAAGGCTGTGCATTTGGAAGCCAAACGCTCAGCATGTGGCTGCCAAGTCTGGTTTTGTGGACAAAGCAAACCGTGGAATGGCTTCTCGGTGTCTGTATCCTTCCACACCAAAGGGACAAGCTGTTGCACTCACCCTTTGTACTAACGCCGCTTCTGCACTCGCCGTCCCGTTTTTAACCTCGTCTCCGGAGAACTCCTCCTACGATGATTATGTCTTCTGATGATTTGCCATATTATTTTACTTACAGGTGATTTTATTTTCTTATGGACAGGAAAAAAGAAAAAGAGAGGAGTGTTTGAGGCTTCAGTCTTAGCGATAAGACCTAAGAAGGGACTAACAAGCCCCAAACACTAGTTAAATTGCTTCTCAAAGGAAAGTCTCAGGCTGGACTGAGATTCCCCCGGTCCCCCTGGAAGCCCCGTAATTCGGGGTGCAAGGGCTCTGGGGCGTGGTCGGCAGCCAGGCTGCGAGAAAGCTAAGAGGGAACAAGAACATCAGCTCGGATGCTTGTCCTGCAGCCCTGACGCCTGCCACTGTCCTTCCCCGGACACTTGGCTCCTGTCAGGGACATGAGACGCTATCCAAATGGCCACAGAAATGCTGTGACTTTGTAGCAGCCTCTTTGTTTTGAGAGCTGGGGCGGCGTGTTTCAGAGAACATTTGTCTTAGTCCCACGTTCAGGTGAGAAGACATCCAGGGTACACTCTGTCCACAATCAACATTGGAACAATTTCCAAATTGGCTTTAGTCGCTACACATAATGTCTTAGCCCTTCTTTCAACTGCCCCGACAGTGAGCATGTTTTCCAAAAATTACAATGTCAAAACCAGGAATGTCCCCGTGTCTGCTATTACCAGGCTTGCAATTGGTTCGATTTTTCCATAAAAACATGTTTGTCCAAAAGAAGGGAAACTGTGCATTTATTTCCGTGCATGTAATAAACTCTGCAAGAAGTTTTTAACCCACAATAGGTTTGCGGCACTGCAAAATTGTTCATGGGTCTATGTAGCAAATGATTCTCTGCCTTGACAATCATGTATACATATCAAGATTTCTATCATAATGATAATGAGATTGATGACTTCTTGTTTTCCTCCAATAAAGACAATTAATCACCTTCCAGTGTATGTGGCCCATTTCTTCCAGAATGAGCAGGATGTGGAAGGTGGCTGGAGGGGACCCCAGGAACTCAAACCACACTAACTCAATATTCCCGAATTGTTTGGAGGAAAAGCCAAGGCTGATACCCAGGAAGCACCTCTGAGCGGTGGCTGGCTTGGCAGCCCCAGGCTTGAGCAATACACACCCACAGTGTCCCATGTCCTCCGCAGAGCCTGTGGGCTCATCGTCCAGAGGAAGATTCTTTTCCAGACAGAAGGCTGGCTGCTGTCTTTTGCGGGGAGAGGGAAGTGGGAGAAGGAACTACTTCTCCATAGATCATCAGATATATCGTGAGGCTCGGGTCTGATGACCAGACAATTCCTCCAATCCAAATAGTGATTGTGCAAGGAGGGAAAAAATGCACTGGCCGTATGTTACAGAAATGTAAAGTTAAGACTGTCCCATGAAGCCAGCATCAAATGAAATGACAACAGCATGAGCCTTAGTCAAAAATAAGGATATGAGCCCAAAAGCAATGTGATGTACCCTGTCTGATGTCTTCCTTCTCTTAGCCCAGGCCCTCACAAGATGCACCAAAAAGTGGGTACAAATTGTATGCACCCAAATCCTCCTGGCTCTCTGTGCCCTCAAGAAGGATGCCTGTAACATCAAAACTTTGTTTTATAGAGAAAGATCCCGAAAACAGAACTCCTTAAATTTACCTGCGTGCAGAGCCATGTGGCTGGGCTAGTCGTGGTCTTAGGGGTGTGTATATGTGAAATATTTCATGAAAGACTGAATAAGAGCAACTGTGTCTGGGTTCTTTTTTACCTACTTGGTTGCAAAACCTGTGCTGAGCCCCTCAAAATGTGTAATCCCCCAGCGAGCACCCTAATTATACATTCTCTTCCTAAGAGAGAGTGCGTGTGTGTGTATGTACCATGCAAGTTGTTCCAGCTGAGTGATTCCCAGTGCAAACCTTGCATGCTGAGCCACACACCCTGGCTCAGGGGACAGGAGGCTTGTTTTTCCACCCAGTTCATACAAAGGAGCCGTAGGGGGCCTGCTGCTTGGTGGGCCCAGTGGGTCTTGGAGCATCAGGCTGTGAGCTGTGGGTCTACAGGAGCTTTTATCCGGTTTCAAGGCTGCAGAAATCTCCAGCCGAGAGCTCAGAGCCAAGGCCAAGGCTGCAGGGAGAGTTCATCTGGCCTCTTTCATGCAGGGCTATGAGAGCTGAAGAGCCCATTAGCCTTCAGGAGGCTCTCACTCAGGGGCTGCTAAACCCAAAAGCACTTTACAGAGCTCGGTAGGTATCACCGTATAGAAAACCGGGTTGGCCGCCCCGTCTCACTTCTCCAGCAAGAAACCCAAGGAGACTTGCCTGTCACTCAGGACCTCAGGGCCCTCAGACCACACAGTTCCTCCTGATCTATTTCCCCTACAGGTCCCCATCCATGCCTTTCGGCTGAACCCAGGAATGAGCTTTCATTCATTCATTCATTCATTCATTCATTCATCTATACAACATTCTCTGAGCACCTGCTATATTCAAGGGTTTTCATTCCCACTGAGAAAACCAAAGTAAATCTGACCTGAATCCTATCCTCGGAAGCTGCAAGAAAGAAGGAGCACTTGAGTTAAGATGGAAAGAATGGTAGGGTTTGGACAGGAAGAATTTAGTAGGAACAGAGCCAGAACCTGGACGCTGGGGACACAGCGTGAGGACAGACTGCTAGTCCCTATTGCTGGTGGCAGCACAGAGTGTGGGCAAACCACAAGGGGAGGGAGAAAGGGGGGCTGGAGGCACCTTGCTAATGTCATGAACAGTTGCTGCTGCTACCGGTGTCACATAAGGACCAGCTGCTGTGTTCCGCAACCTGTACTACGTGCATTGCATTCCGTAGCTCATTTCACCCTCAGCCTCAACAAGAAGGTGCTCTGGTTATCCAAGTGGCTTTAGGAAGGTTCCAGGATTTACCCAAGGTCAGCTGTACATGTGAGCAGAGTTTCAGACTAAGGGGCACCAAAGGCCATTCATTCTGCTTGTCTTGCTGCTCGTGATTTTGTGCAGGTCGCTGAATTCCATAGTATGAAATTTGGACTTCATTGATTCAGTAGTTAACTGGGAGCCATTGAAAATTATTGACATGAGAACTGACATGATCAAGTCAGTTGACGTTTTGGAACAGCACCATTGTTAGGGTCCATTCTATGTGGCCAAGAGAAATGTGCATCCTGTAGTGGCCAAGTCTGGTCCTACACGAAGTCCAGCAACAAGGGACTGGAGAGAGAACACGGCCATTGCTGTGCAGCCAGTCCGTGTGTTTCTGCTACCCAGTTGGTGGTAGGAGCAAATAAGCAGAACTGGCGCTGCGGGATGAACCGAACGCCGGGTTAAGGCGCCCGATGCCGACGCTCATCAGACCCCAGAAAAGGTGTTGGTTGATATAGACAGCAGGACGGTGGCCATGGAAGTCGGAATCCGCTAAGGGAAACATCCTCAGGAGAAACGTCACAGAAGCTGGGTGTGCTCTAGAGTCAGAGATGAAGACAACAGTGATAACCCTGCAGGGTTTTGTTTTTGTGTGTTTTTAAGTTAGTCTGTCCTCTTGCCCTGATAAATATCTCTAGAAAGTTCTGTCCGTGCACAAGGAGTTTCATGCCTGACATGCAGCCACCCCTGGCATCTGCTTTTCCCCTCCAGATCGCCTTCGAAGCTACTGATGTATTTTTAAGAAAACATCTCAGATGACTTGTGGTCTTCCAGCCTCCCCTGAGAGGAACTGTATTTTGCATGAGCTCATCTTTCTGACTCACCCCAAAAAGACTTAGTGGTTCAGGAAAAGGCAGTTCATGGTCAACTGGTTAACCCTTTTAACCTGGCCCACCTCATTGTTTCCTACCGATCCTGGATATGCTATTAACGAGCTATGAGATCTTAGGTGATTCATCCCGATCTCTGTCCCTCTGTGTCCCGTTTATCCAAAGACGGGTTTGACAAGACCCCTCAGGTAACTTCTTTGCTCTTTAAAGCTCTCTGACTCCCAGACACAGCCCATGTCCCATGTCCCCATTGCACTGGGTTCCAGCACCCCTCTTGGGTTTTGCCCTTTGCCTGGAAAAGGGTGTTGCCACGCCAGGTGTACCTTGTTTGTTTCCCGAGAAACATGGAGAAGTCTCAGCTGAACCTGTGAATTCCAGGTTTTTTCAGACTTGGATCCTAGCCCAGAGCAGGGAAGAGCATGTGGTAAAATTGTTCAAGGAGCCCTGAAATGCTCACTCCCTGCTGTTCTTCCCAGGTCTGGTGTGAAATGAACAAGCTCTGTATGAACATGAACAAGGATGATGACTCAGGCTCGAGAATGTAGGTAGCGGGACGCTGGCTGTAAATAATGACAAGAAAAGGACTTTTCCGATCCATTAGTTGACAAAAGACAGTAAGAGATCATTAATCTTTGTTCAGTGATCTCTAAACAGTTTTAAGGGTGCATCCTTACCATGAAATATTTTTGAGCGTGTGTGTGCTCCTAAATATGAATATTTATATTGTTGGAAATTATAGGCATGTAGCACTACACCTACTTATGAAACATCCACAGAGTTAGAAAATTAAAAGGACAAGATCATGATAAAATAAACTCTTTTCAGCAGAACAAAGTATTTTATCTTTGTTCCATTGTGATCTGGTGGGTTTGGTTATTTTTTAAATTGTGATTTGAGTTTGTAATAATACAGCAATTTGAAAGCTTCATTCCAAGTCTAGTTTACCTAAGTTCTTAGGCTTTTAAATGCTGTAGAAATTAGAATGCAAAACTATATAGATCTAAATGGAAGAAGTCTGTTCTTAGGGGCGCTTGTAATTAGAGACGTGACCAAATGTAAATTGGAAATTGAAGAGATAGAAGGCTTCTTTCTCATCTCTCTTCCTCCCCTTCCCGCCAGGGATCTTTGCATCCCTCTAAATCATGTTCGTGAACTTGGACCTATGACCCAGGTACAAACAGTTCCCCCAAAGACGCTGTTTCTCTGCATCACAATAGGTTAATGTCTGTATTTAACTCTTCAGGACTTAAATGTTTTGCAGACTCACAACGGAGTGGAAAATATATACCAATGTCTTTCTCTTGGTTCGGCAGTCAAGAGAGCTTGGAGCTTCAGACCACTAGAGAAATGGTTCCCAAACTCTTGAAGAATGTGGCCCCTTTTCCTGGAACCCAGCATTCTAGTGAGCACAATAGACTAAGAAAAGACACGGGGTGCAAAAAGCTTTTAAAATGAATTTGTATTCATATTTTATTAAGCAGAGTGGCATCTATGTCTTTGTAATAATTGAGGAATAGTAACAGACGCATGAGAGGTATTTCACCAATCCACAGGCAAGGCTTGGGGCCCTGAGGAATTAGGGGACCCTCGCAACCAGTCTAGAACCCTAAACCATAGACAAAACCCCTGCCGCCACTGCCCTAGTGGGATGGAATGTACTTAGGAATAGAAATCTAGACCTCTTCGTGATTGTCTTGAAAACCTAAACCTATCACTTGGTGACAATCCTTATATGAACCCTGGTAATTCAGGCATCGTGAAATTGTAAGTTCTTTTCTAGTCTGGTCTGTGTGCTAACTGATGCTCATGAGCTCATGGGGACAAAAAGTAAAATGGGGAGAGAGGAAGACAAAATGCTTGCGCAGAAGAGAGCCAGCTGTAAGGATGTCCCCTAGTGAAGGGCTTCTCAAACCTGAACGCACATGTGAAACACCTGGGCATCTTGTTAAACTGCAGATGATTCACGAGGTCTGGGGGTGGGGCCTGAGACACTGCTCTTATAGCAAGCTCCCAGGAGCGGCAGACGCTGCTAGTTCAAGACCACATACCCTGAGTGACAAGGCTCTAGCCCAGGTGTGTCACCAGGGAGTCCAGTCTTTCGTGAGCCTAGTGCAGTTTGCTGACAGCAGCCAGCAGGTGTGGAATCCAAGCAGAGGCTGGCTTGGGTGAGCTACGTGCCAAGCTTAGGAACTACAGGTAGTGACCAGTCACCAGAAGGCTGGCTGCGCCACCGACCACCAATGCCTCAGTACTACTCCCAGCCAAATGACACCCAAAGGAGTGGCACCTTTGAGTTAAACTTCTTTCCATCCCACCCCCTCCAAGTGGTGGATGCAGCCACCCAGGTGAGGAGAGCAATGCTCCTGGGTACCATGGCGCCCCCTGCTGGCAGGAAGAAGCTCTGCAGGGAGACCAGACCCTTTTTAGGGAAGAGGCGGCAGCTGAGTCTCTGGCAGAAGGTGAGGACAACAGCAGGTGACGCGGAGGAAGCAGCCCCTCTGTTCGGCATACAGCCCGGCCTCTGCAGCTCTCCATGCAGGCCCTCTGTGGCCAGGGCCACCAGTGTCACAGCCCTAGCAGGAACAAGCAGCTCAGGAGCGCTGAGAAGGACTACTTCCAGTATCACCCCGCACCTGGCAGGTAAGACCCCGCAGCCATGCAGCCCTTTCTTCCTCTGGGGACCACTGTTTCTTCTCCCATCGTTGTCCTTTCTGGGGGGACTCTACCCTCCCCCTGTGATTCCAAGATGATCCCCTGGGACACACACACACACACACACACACACAACTTGAAAGTGGCTGAAAATAGCCGGCAACCTCTATGGTCTTTAAAAAAAAAAAAAGTCCACTTTCTGGCAGGGAGAGTGGGGATCCCTTCTCCCGCAGACATTGAACTTGGTTAAAGCACAGCAAGGTGCACCCGCACCCCGAGACAGATGTGTGCAGTCTGGTCTCCTCCCAGGAAAAGTGATATGGTTTTGAAGTTTCTTAAAGCGGCCGTGATTAGCTCCAACAAGCATCCGCTGCAGGCTCGCACCTGGAGCCGCTGGTTAATTTCCCATCCAGGTGAGCGGCAGCATTTTCTAGGTCCTCTTACCCCTGGCTCTTTGGTTATAAATCTCAACAGCGGAGCATGAATATGAGGAACGTGACTATCTTGCGCACCTCCGTTGTGTCCCCGGTGTGTACTGGTCGCTGAATAACCAGTTGTTGGATGGATTGTGGAGTCGGTGAATGGGATGGCTGGAGACACAGGACACCCCAGTGCCTCTCACCTCTGGGCACTTCTCTCCCCAAACCCCGGGCACTGGCTGTCTCACTCTGCTGCCTGCTCCCTTCGTCCCAGCTCTGTTTTCCCTCTGGCCCTTCATTCAAGTCTTTAACCTTGATCTTGATTCAGAACTGAGCATCCCAGCCTAGCAGTCCAGAGCCTCGGTGGCTTCTGGGGAGTGGTTGGCACCCACTTAGCACCACCAGGGGGTTGGGGGGGGTCTGCCCGCCTGCCTGGGAGCTTGCCCGAGTGTCAGTGAGGCCACCCAGCCAGAACGGATGTCCCCCCAGTCTTAAAGTTTAGCCGGCTAGCAACCTGCAGAACAGTGAAGGGGCAGTGTTCCAAGTCGGTTTAATCAGAGACTCTTCTAGATGTTTCCTTTGAGCCGGCCGATTATGTGTGTCCGATGCACTCAGGATGCCTAGCAGAATGCCAGGGGCTTTGGGTACCTCGTCAAGGATAGGCAGGGTCTCCCCTGGAGCTAGAGGTGCATGCTGGAGCAGGGGTTGTGCTGGCAGGTAGCAGGGTGGCGGGGGAGACCCAGGGCTGGGTGAGGAGCCACTCTCCCTGCCACACCCGGTGCCTTCTTGGTGACTTTGAGGCTCTGAGGAAGGTCTCCTTCCTCTGAGGAGGAGATGCAGGGATGGAAAACCATGAATCGGGACCGGGATCCAGGAGGGATGTTCTCTGGCAGACCTCAGAGCCTGAGGGGGAGGCTGTCTATGCACAATAACAGCAGGAAGGAAAAGCGGTTCTTGGTTGTCGCAGAAACCCATGTGGGTGGGGCCTATTCCCCCCTCACTGCTAACCCCGTCGCCGCCCCAGGCTTCCTGGTGGGCATTCATCTTTGCCCTGAGTTGCGGGC
>CAUYPO010127163.1:0-19408 GCA_963574435.1 Cheirogaleus major | reverse complement strand
TAAACAATTACTTTAAAATGTCATCTACTGAGAGCTCAATCAATTCCATCTGTAGTTCTTTAGGTGCTTGGTGAGACCAACTAGGTGAGGCTGAAATGTTAATCTGAGTGTGCCGTGATGATTCTCAAAGTCAGTTAAACTTTCATTGTATTCTTCAATTATTAGGTCTCTAACAGCTGTGTATTCTTCAAATGATTCACATATGTCATCCTGCTCATCAGTGACCTTTGCTAACTGCAGAAAATGTTCATCCAAATTTCCTTTAGAAGAAGAAGTGTTTTGAAAAAAGATAACTTTTTTCAAAATTCTGGTATTTTTTTTTTTGGCCATATATCATATATAGACTTAGTTTTACCTTGCAAAGAAATATTCCAATTGTTTTGATTTGACATATCACATAGAAATGCTGCATACCTATAGAAATATTCCTTCAATAATTCACATTGCTGATTCTGTTCTTCATAAATTTAACTATCTGTTCTTGCAGAGATAAAATTTTGGCTAATGCCTGTCCTGCAATAGCCAACATGCTTTAGAATGATATGGCAAATCCACACTGAATACCTCATAGTTCAACTTCAGCATGTTAAGAAACTGATGATGCTGTGTTACAATTGCAGGAATATAGCTAACAATACTTATAACGTGTTGCAAAATGTCACTTAAAATAGTAGCTTTAGCACAGAGATTCTGCTGATGCAAGATACAATAAAAAGAAATGAGAGCATCTGGATCTGTTAATACTTTATCTGTACAATAAACCCTTCATGTTTTCCTGTCATGGAAGGTGCATCATCTGTACATACACTCACTAAATTTACCAAATTCAGTTCAACTTCACATTTATCTTGAAAGTTGTTGAAGATATCTCTATTCCCCGTGTTGTGCTCACAAAAGTGCCCAAAGCAAGTAACTCTTTATAGCAAAGAAAATCTTGTGATCCGAATAAAGTGTAAAACCTGTGCCAAGTCAGTAGTATCAGTTGATTCATCCAAAGTAATTGAATAATATATGTTTTCCTTTTGAAGTATTGCATGAAGTTGTTCTGTTAAGTTGAGGGCTAATTCATGCTGCTTATCAGTTATGGTTCTCTTTCAAAGAGGCAGTTATTTGTACTTTGAAATGTTATCGCGGTCTAAGCATCCTACAACTTGAACAATACATTCTTTCACAATTTCTACATCACTGAAGGGCTTCCCTTTTTTCCCTCCACGTATGTAAGCAACTTTATAAGTTGCTTCAATGGCATTATTTCCAGGTCTTTTTGCTGCTTGAAAGAATTGTGTTTGCTTTTGCTTTTCATCTTTTATTTCTGCAATACAAACTTTCACACCTCTCCCTCTCATTTAAAATATTTGTGGTCCTTATGAGTGTTATAATGTTGATGAGCATTGAATTTCTTTAATGTTGATATTGTAGTATCCCAAAGCAAGCAAATCATCTGTAACAGAAACAAGATAATATTACAATTTCCATCCTCATTAAAAAAATCTGTTTTTTTCCTTCAGCGTTGTCTTGGTCTTCTTTGACATGATGGGCTGGCTGTTAAGCAGACAATTAAAAAATACTGTGGAGCTGTGCAACTATTCACAAATTCCACTTCAGACAGAAACACAATTCACTTTTGTCAAAAGCTGATAAGAGACTGGTGTACTAGACCCCCATAAACTCTCACCTACCAGCTTTGTGTGATAGTGGCACCAGTCAGGCAGGGGAAGTTAGAACTAAATCATGAGTGTAGCAGCTGTCAATTTAGCCCTTATGGCTTACTAATGTTCCAGTTGTGCTGGTCAATCTGGGAGGATTATTTTGTTGAAACTTGTTTTATTCTTTGATATTTTAAATATGTTCATTTAAAAAATAAAATAAAAATATAAAAGACAAAAATATATTAGTAAAAATAAAATGATTTGTTCTGTAAATTTGGATGCAGTCAAAAGGCTGCACTTAAAGACCTAGAAGCCTTAAGGATGTAGGTTTCCCACTCCCGGTATAGTTATTAAGAGCTCAGTTGTGGAGTCAGAATCCCCAAACTACCTAGCTCTGCCATTTAGTGGTGGTGTGATCTTGGGCAAGTTACTTAAGTCTCTGTGTTCTACTGACCTTGTTTATAAAATAGGGATATTAATTGATCTGTCACAGGCATGTTCCAAATGTTTCATATGCATTTGGAGCATTCACAGAATTTGGCGTGCTCAATAAATATTAGTTTTTATTATCATTTCAAATCTGATAGCACCAAATTATATATAATGTAGATTGATTGACAAAACTGCTAAATGTAGTAAAAAATTCTCCATAATGATACCAATAGCTTTTTTTAAAAAAACAGATCTCTTCACAAATACCAATAGCTTCATTACTAAATTCTTACTATGTTCCAGGCATTGGGCTTAGATCTTAACAGGAATTATTTAATTCTAACATCTCAATAACTTTAATATTATTCCCATTTTACAGATAAGAAAATTGAGGAACAGACAACTTATTTAACTTGCAGTAATGATGGCAGAATTACTGGAGTAGAGTTCAACCCAGGCACGTCTGATTTCAGAGTCAGAGTTCATAACTCCTTTATATTCCCTGCCAAAAGTAAATAAATATAATAAAAAGTGGCTCTGTTAGGTGACAGAATTTGTTAAAGCATTACAAATTTTAAAAAATTATTAGCTCAACTCCTGATTAATGTATTTATTCAATAAGCAATCTATTTCTGATTAGAATTATCTTACAGTTTTTAATTAAATCATAAAAATAGGACACAGTTTTAAAGAATCATCATCATGGTCAGGTAGGAAGAAATCTTCAGAGCATCTAATTTAGAGTTTCATTATATCATTAAGGAGACACTCAGAACAGTGTCATAATTTTGCCCTAGATGACATATGGTAGCTAGTCAATGGCTGGGCAGGTTTCCGGACTCTCGTTATAGAATTCTTTTCAGAGCATCATACTTAAATGATGCACTTACATAGGTCATTTTGTTGGCAATACATCAGAAAAATATCACCCCCGTACTTGAAAAAAATACAAGCCATCATTATCATCAGTATTACACAGTGTTATTATTTTCAGAGATGATGTATGGTGGGATGGGTGTGGCTGACGAATCTGCACAGAGAAATCTTTCTCTCTTCAAAACGTTTTCTGCCAATTCTACCTCTTATCCTTACAAGCAGTACTAATTATTTCATAATAGAACTGTTGAGAAGTTTTATACTGGGCTCAAGCGGCAAAGGCGGTTTCCAAGACCGTGCCTTCCAGGAAAAAGCACAGCCTCATGCCCATCACCCGCCCGGGGCTCGGGGTGGGAGGTGGGAACGAGGCTGCAGGAGGGCGGGGCTGTAGGAGGAAGGGAGGGCGTGGCTTCATGAGGGCGGGGCTGCAGGAGGAAGGGAGGGCGGGCCTGCAGGAGGGCGGGGCTGCAGGAGGGCGGGGCTGCAGGAAGGAGGGAGGGCGGGGCTGCAGGAGGAAGGGAGGGCGTGGCTTCAGGAGGGGCTTCAGGAGGAAGGGAGGGCGTGGCTTCAGGAGGGAGGGGCTGCAGGAGGGCGGGGCAGCGCCCTAGAGAAGTGAGGGGCGGGCCTTACTAACGGCTTGCTTACTATTGGACCGCGCGGTCCGTTTTGCGCATGTGCCGCCCGTTTCAAACTCTGGAGCGCCCACGGGAGCTCTTGTTGTTGTGGGTGGAGTCAATGGACCGGGGACACCGGCAGCGCGGCCTAAGGATCGCAGCTGTAGCGGCCGCCGCCTCTCGCCGTAAAGTTGTTACCGGATCGTCGCTTCGCAGCTAGTTGGAGGATTTTTGTCCTTGCTCCTCCTTGTCGAGCCGTGTCCGGTGCGGGCTCCCTCCTCAGAACCCCTGCGCGGGGCCGGAACATGGCGGCTTCCGGTCTGGTACGTGCGGGCCTCGGCTTCTCCTGAGGAACAGACGGGACGCGGCGCTGGGCGCCCGGGCGGGGAAGAAGGGAGCGTTAGGCCGGAGCCGTGGCCTGTCAGGGCTGTCAGTGGGAAGGACGCGCGACTTTTTGAAATCTAGTGTGGTCGTGTGCAGATTACCAGAGTTAATTTACTGTGCTTTCCCTTAGGGTTGCATGTCACGATTTCGTCTGTGACTGGGTCTTTCTATTCAGAGTCTTGTGATTTCTACTTTTTAGTCTAGCTGCAGAAGTATTTAAACGCCTTTAGAGTGTACTTTTGCGTCATACTCTCTGGGCTGGAGAAACACTGATCATGTGACAGATTTGTCTCGAAATAATTTGACTTTTTCTCATTTCTTTTGTCAGATTTTGTTGAGCCTTATGTTCCGTTTTTGAGGCTTTTATGGGGCATCTGTTACTGATAAAGTCCTCTGAAAGGCAGCTGTTAGTTAACAGGTGCAAGGTGTGAGTGACTAACGGGGGCGGGAACTCATTTTTTGTTTTCGTGTGTCTGGACTTCCTCGGTATTCGCTATTCTGCATTTCAAACTTTGTTTATGGTTACTATATGTTATAAGACCCGTATCATCTATTTTCTTGTTTATCTCCCCTTCTAAGAAAATCTTCAATATCGATGAGCTCCTGTATGTGAAATTATACATGAATGCATAAAGAAATGTATGAAAGGCTAGTGTGTACTTTTTACTATAAGCACATATATTGTTTATATATTATATATAATTTAAAAAAGCAATAAAGCCATTCTCACTGGGGGAAAACAAGGGGAATACAACTTACTAAATGCCTACAATTCATTTTTTCAAATGCCCGTCATAACCTGTTTTGAGTCTTTTAGTTTTAATATCTGACTTTGTATTATAATCCATTTAAAAGACAAGGGAAGAGAAGTTGGGAGATTATCCTCAGCCATTCATGTACTTCAGTGGTTCTCAACTGGGGCCTCTTTTGCTCCCTGAGAGATATTTGTTGTGTGGCATGCCCATATTGGGGTGAAATTACTTTGAAGGTGAATTGTATTTGAATATAATTTTAAACAAAGAAACCAAATTGATGATTTGCTTTTCTTTCAGGATCATCTCAAAAATGACTATAGAAGAAGATTTTGCCGACCTTCCAGGTGATTTATATACTTAAGCTTTTAAGATGATTTTTTATTGCTATCTTTACAAAGTGGATTTTTAAATGAAGAAAGCAAAACCCATCACCTATGACTAAAATAATGATTTCTATGTCCAGTGATTAAGTGTAGTCATCTTATACTAACAGAAAAATAATAATGCAAGTAGTGCAATATTAATGCAAGTAGGCAGTGAGAAAAGAAATTCACCTGGTAAAATGGTAGGACCAAGAAGAGGCAGTCTCAGTTCTAAGTGAAAGCCATGGGAAAAGCACTTTGTAGAGTGGATCAAATGGTACAGCTAGACAGATGTATCTTATTCAGTGGGGCAAAAAGAAAAATAATGCATATTGTCATGAATTTATGTGTTGGGTGCTTATTTGAGTTGCGTTGGTCTTTTTAGTTGTAAAACCTGTAAAGTTAAATTTTCTAGTTAAATATTGAGTAGTAATAGAATGAAAAACGTGCTTTCTAAAGTGAAGATGTTATTATCAATAACATCTTGTTTGTTGAGCTTCGATTCTACTAGAACATAGAAATATGCTCTTTTACTCATAAGAAGCTTTCATTCCTTTTGGGAAGGTGAATATGTACATTTGTGAAATAATTTAATGAACAAAAATAATACTTGTAATAATATAATAATGAAGTAATAATTTGTGTGTCATAAAGAGTAGGCCTGTATGTAATTAAGTATTAACTTATAGTATAGGCAGTCATGTAAGAAGTTAGGAAGGGATTTGTGTATTGTTGATATTAAGGGAAAGCTTTAAAGTTGTGGTATAACTTAGGTGGATTTTGAATAAAGATTTAAAGACTAAGGTAAAGTATATTCCAGACCTAGGAATTATCATAAACAAAGGAACCACAATAGGAATACATATATTGTGGTTTGTCATCAGTAGGTAGACCTGATTTAAGATGGTGATTATGTTGGGTAAAAGTAGAAAACAAGACCATTTGAATTGGGTAGAGCCAGAAAATGGATATCGTGGTCTTTAGGCATCTGTTATAGGTTTGAATAAACTATCTTAAATCCTCTTTGGAATAAGGCCTACCAAATGTGAACACACACATACACTACATTTTAAAAAAGCAAAGGGTAGTGTGATGTTTGTATGATAGCCTAATGTAGGGGTTGCAATAATCTAGGCATAGTTGGGGTGCTTTTATGATAAGGTAGTAATGAGAAGGAGGAAGAAAAGGTAAATTGGAAAAAATGTTGAAAAAGCTGTAGGACTTGGTGACTGTAAGTGATTTTTTCCCAAATGATTTACTATAAAAAAAAATAGTGATTTCTTTCACCAAATGATTGAATAAAGTCTTTTCTATAAAGTAGAATCATTTGGTAACTGCCAGAAGATTACATCCATACTGTATCAGCTAGACTTTCTGTTTGACAACTAGTCTAGAGTATATATTGGTGACCTGTGTTCTAATAGTGACTCTATATTATCACCCTTTGCAAATCATTTGATCTGCATGAGTCTCATCTGTGAAATAGGTGATAGCAGGGGTATATTTATACTTCTGCAGTATATGTACATATATGTAGTATTCTTGGGTGGTGTCAAGGCCAAAATTTATAATTGTGGCCTATATTCTGGTATAACCTCTGCCATTAATACTAATTAGGTTTACAAACTTGGACAGGTCATTTGACCAATTGGTATTTCAATTTTTCTATCTGCAAAATGAGGCTATAGGATTCAGTTAGTGGTTTTTAACCAGATTTGTACATCAGAATTTACATGAATTATCCTAGAAAATCTGATTCATTTGGTTTGGGGGATATGATTACTTATGTGTATTTCTGCAAAGGTAATTTTATGTACATATTTGGATGATAATTATTGGGCTAGGTGGTTTCTGAGATCTTTCAGTTATAAAATTCTATGATGGATGATCCGATAAAGCATTGTGGTCCACAATCTTGAGTTACTTCATATATAGTACTTTTCAAACTCTCAAGAAAAATAGGAATGTTATAGATCAGGGGTCAGTAAACTCCTACAGCCCATAGGCTAGCTAATTGTTTTGTAACAAGTTTTGTTTCAGTTTTATTGGAGCATACCCATTTGTTTACATATTATTTCTTTCTTATTAGGGGACCTGACATTAATACAGAGCAAGGCCAGAACATACTGGAAATCTTAAAAGACTGTTTTGAAGAAAAAAGTAAGGTTTCATTTCTGGATGGACTTTGAGGGTTGGGAGAGATGAAAATATAAATTCGTCATATTAATATCAAATGGGACAAATATGTTCTAGCATTTAAATATATGCAAAATATTTTCCCCAGAATTTTGAGCTCATGTGCAATTCTTCATGTACCTTCTGGTATACTTAGGATAATACTGACAAAAATTATTGACAATAATTTGTCATCTCCTTTAGTTCATACTAGATTCCTGTAATATGGAAGTCCATACATAATTACCATACACAAGCAAAATTGTTGCATATAATAGAAATAGATGTGCAGAATTCTTGACATCACTAGAGAGTTTGAGATAATATTTAGCAATTCACATCCCTTTCTAAAGAAATGTTGAATTATGGCAAAAATTTTTCTAAGTGCCAGTCAGCATCAAAAGTTAGTAAGAGAATGGGCTAGTCAAATAAGGGTAGATGGTAGAAGAGTATCTCTACTATACGTTCTCTGAAAGAAGAGCTGACACATACTTCCTTGGGAGTCTTGTCTTTCTCAGTTACTGATGCTTTTCGGTAATATTTGAATATTGAATTTATGTCTGTACTTGATTTAAGTTAATTGTATTTAAAGAGTCAATAGACAATTCTTCATACTTCCAATAGAGCTAATTTTAATTTTAACCCATAGATAGTACACTGTATTTTGTTTTCAAAAATTTCATACTTTTTTTTAGGTCTTGCCAATGATTTCAGCACAAATTCTACAAAATCAGTGCTTTATTCCACACCCCAAATAAAAGACATTTGTATTCAGTCACCAAGCAAAGAGGTAAGTCATAAAGGAGAACTGGTACAGGTTTAATATGTTAATGAATGAAGTTATACACAATATACTTATGTACATTTTGGTTGTTAAGTCTTATTCTTGAAAGAAGATCCTATATTCCCATTGACTTTCTATAAAATTTGGAGATACTTTGTGAAATTTTTGATTTGATATTTTCTGTGTTTGAAATTGAGGGTCTGGGAATTACAGTTGTCAAATTGTAACAATCACTTTTGATTTCTCCTAAAACAATACTTACATTAGGTTTTTTAAAAAGTGAGCAGCTATTGAAGTTGCTGATCACATATTGACAAGTTTGGTTATTTTCTGAAGACTGAAGGCACCTCATTGTTGATTTCAATATAATAAATAGCAGACTTTCAAATAGCATTTTTGAAGCTAATGATCTAAGGCAAATTATTCAAAAGCACAATACTAATGACAAAAATCATGTAGGCTAGAAATAACATTCATTAGAAAATTATAAACGGGCAATCAGCACATTAAACACATGTATTACATATAGCCTTTTGGTTCTAAGGAATGAAGACAGAGCTATTTCTTTCTGTAATGTGATAAGTTATATTGATTTTTGAAAGTTAAATCAATTTAAGTTTCATGGGATAAACTTGACTTGGTCATAAAGTATTAACATTTTTAGTTGGTTAATATTGAAGATGTTTGCATCTATGTTCATGAATGATATTTTCTTTCAAGATGTTCTTTTATAGCTTTTCTGTCAAGGTTGTACTAGAGATTCCTCTTCTAGATAGGATGTAATAAATCATAGTAGGCCAACACATTTGCTAAAACAACTAATTAAAAAAATAAAATGCAAAACAAATTATATTTTTAGAGATGTGGGGAGCTGTACAAACAACAAAGACTAGCACCAAATAGTCTGTAACTAATTTTCTTCCCTTGTGAGGCAAAACACCTCTGTGTGCTCTACTCATTGTCCCCTAATTTATGGAGGTTTTCCATTCTAGCTGATAGGTGTAGTCATATATGTGACTGAGAGAATATTCCTCCTCAGGCTTAAGGTGGTTCTTTCCCCAGCCTTTCTCATTTTTTCTCACAATGCATGCTCTGATCAATATTTAATTGAATGCCTGAGGGAGATCTTTTGTACATCTCTGAAGTTCTTTCTCTGTGTAGCTATCTCCTGTCTAGTACTTTACCCTGCAGATTCTAACCACTTTGACCGCCTTATCCCCAGCCTTGGCTCCTCAACTAGGAGTTCACCCTCCTTGTACCATAACGTGGAAACTCTCCAGGATATAAGCTAGGACAACCAGAGGATTCACTTTATTTGTTCCCCGCTTCTCAAAGATCCCTCTCTTGTATGATGTCAAATTTCTTGAGAATCTTGTATATTTTGTCTGTTTTTAAAATTGTTTCAGGCAAGACGGTACATCTGGTTGCTGTTACTATATTACATCTTGTTCTAAAGCAGAGGTCTGTTGCAATGACTTCTAAATAACTTTGGGCCAAAGAAGAAAGCACACTAGGAATAAAAAATATTCTGAATTGAATGATAAAAATGTGACTTATCAAAACTTTTGAGACTTATGATACTCTCAAAGTACCGTATTAAAGAAAACAAACAAAACTTGACATTTACCTAAAATTGTGTTAGAGGGAATTCATGACTTTAATGTATATTAAGAAATAAGAGCCAGGTGTGGTGGCTCACACCTATAATCCTAGCAATTTGGGAGGCTGAGGCAGGGGGATCACTTGAGGGTAGGATTTCAAGACCAGCCTGAGCAACATAGCAAAACCCCATCTTTACAAAAAAATAAAAAAATTAGCTGAGCATGGTGGCACACACCTATAGTCCCAGCTACTTGGGAGGGTGAGGCAGGAGGATCACTTGAGCCTAGTAGTTTGAGGTTGTAGTGAGTTATGATGAGGCCACTGCACTCTAGCCCAGGCAACAGAGTGAGACCCTGTCCCCACAAAAGAAAAAAAAAGAAAGAAGTAATGTTGAAAATCAAGGTGTACTCTAGATGTTACGCTGGCCTTGTAAAATGAGTTTCCTTTTTTTCTATTCTCCTGAAGGGTTCTTATGAATCAGTATTATTTCTTTCTTAAATATTTGGTGGAATTCACAGTGAGTCTTCTCTTTGGAAACGTTTTAAAATATGAATTCAGTTTTGTTTTTCTATGAAATACCTTAAAGTATACAAATCTTAAGGGTATCTTTTGATGACTATTTACAACTGCTACCTAGATCAAGATACAGAACATGAAGAATTTAGATTCCACTTAATAGTAATGGAATATAATTTTGATTTTCTCTGTCCTTTTTTTTGGACAGTTCTAAATAGTCTTTTTCTAGGGATTTGTTCATTTTATTTAAATTTTCAAATTTATTGGATAAAGTTGTTCGTGATATTCTTCTACAGTCTTGTTAATGTCTTCAGTATCTAGAGTGATGTCCTCTTTTTCATTCCTAAAAATAACATTGGTTGTTTATGCCTTATCTTTTTCCTTGATTAGTCTTGTCAGGTTTTATCAATTTTGGTCTTTCAGAAAACTAAGTTTTGCTTTGTTGATCCTCTCATATGCTTGTTTTAAGTTTCATTATTTTTCTCTTTACTTACTTGTATATTCTTTGTTTTTAGTTTCATATTATTAATTTTTTCTCTCTAATTCTTGAGATGGATGCTTCTAAACAACAGAGACTTTATAAGTGTTAGAATTTTTCCAGGTAGGGCCTTTCCATACAGTAAGCTTGGCCAAGGCCTTATGCATAAGAAATAGAATTTGTTTACTTGACTTGAAAATGAAGTGGGTTATCAGGCCTACAGCTGTATGTATCTTATAGGCTTTTCTGTTTGAGAATTGAGAATCCTAAGTCTAGTTATTATTTCATATTTGTATGTCTTTAAGTAAAACAAGACATGACTGCTTAGGTTTTGACTGAAACACAACCTAGTTTCATAAAATAAATTGTTAGTTTCTTCTGTTTTTTTTGGGAAAACTCGATTAAGCAAAAATGATCTGTTCCTTCAAATTTAGATCATTTGTAAAACATATGGTTGGACTATTTTCGTGGAGATGTTTTTGATTACCACTTTAATTTATTTAATGATTATTAATTTTTTTCTATTTCTTTTGGCATTTTATGTTTATTTCCTCTCTTCTCAATTTGAGTATTTTGAGTATAGTTAATTTTCTTTTATGATCCTTCTCATATCTATAATTATTATTCTTTTTTTATTCAACATACTGCTCATTTGTACCTTTTTTCTTTTTCTGATAGGGTTGGGAGGAGCCCTTTGGTTTCACTACTTTCTCTATATACTTTTAACAACCCTCTGTTTGCAGGTCCCAACCGTACCCCCTCTTTTAAAGGTGTCT
This sequence comes from Cheirogaleus major, assembly GCA_963574435.1. NCBI lineage: Eukaryota > Metazoa > Chordata > Mammalia > Primates > Cheirogaleidae > Cheirogaleus > Cheirogaleus major. The sequence continues at coordinate 8,005 of CAUYPO010127163.1, read as the reverse complement.
TGTATCTCTAGTTACTGATCTTTTTGTGTTTCTCCATAAACATTAATCTGTCTGCCTTTGAGTTTTCTCCACTGCTAGAGTGTTTCATTCTCTCTGTCTGATTAGTTGCTACTAATCTTTCCAACTTCAGAAAGTTTGTTGACATATCTCATCTACTTCCTTCTCTTTCTCTTCCTCTTTCTGGATTTGTATGTTTTAAAAAATCCTTGAAGTTTTAAGAGGGAGCAGAAATTAATTGAAAGCCTTTGTTTTTTTCTGGAAATGAATTCCATAGTTATCCACTCAACAGCAGTGCAGTGGCTTTGTTCTTTATTTATTCCCCTATTGGTAGATTTTTAAGTTGTTCCTGTCTATTCGTTATCACAGTGATGCAGTGAACATCTTTGTTCATGTCTCCTTGTGTACATGTTACAAACTGAATTTCTCTAGAATATGAATGTTTGAAATGAAATTATTAAATATTAAATTGATGGCTTGGAATAGTTCAAATTTACAAAAAATATACACAAGTAAGGTATTAAAAATAATATAAACACTCATGTACCAATTACTAGTGTAAGAAATATGAATACTGTTGAAGCATTGATGTGCCCTTTTCCCATCCTATTCTTCCTCTCTTTTCTGTACAGAGGTAACCACTGTCTTGAGTTTCATGTCTTCATTCTCTTTCTTTAGCATATCAATTTGTGTAAGCACTTTTGCTACCACTTGTGATAGAGGTCCCACTACCATCCATGTTTGTTGCTTTATTAGAAGGACTCGTGAGACTTGGCATATAGTTGTACTCACAACTGTGATTAATTATAGCCATACAATCAGGATACACAGCTGGGGTCAATAGAGGGGAAAAGACAAGTCAGGCAGAGTCTGGAGGAATTCATGTGCAGGTTTCCTGTATTCCCTAAAGGGGCTATGTAGAGTGTACTCCTTGCTTCAGGCAGTGAAATGCAGTAACATGTGGACAGTCTTTCTTCCTAGGGAAGCCTTTTGAAACTTGGCCCATTTTTACTAGGGGCTCATCCCATAGGCACTCTCTGCCCACCAAAATTCTATACTTCCAGAAGGAAAGAAAGCAGGTGTTCACCATAAATCACATTGTTTGCACAGTCTAGGGAGGCTTGTACAGCAGGCACAATCTTATCAGTTGGTAATGGAAGGAACATTCTAAAAGCCAAGCCTCTAGATGTCAACCAAAGGCTGTCCCTGTAAGGTAGGCTTTTAAATAATCAGACCTCCTGTGTTAACTCTTTTTCTATATAGAGTGAATCACTAAATACTATATTGTTTTACATGTCCTTGTATCTGTTATATTTTGAACTTTACATAGGTTGGATTAATATGTACTTCTGTAACTTTTGTTTGTGAAAATAATCATTTATTCATGTTATAGTTTATTTGTTTCACTGTTGTGTAAGTAATATTATATAAATATACTGTAATTTATTTATTCAATCTCCTTTTAGTGTAGTTTTTTGCTATTCAGAGCAGTATTGTTTCTGTGATAGTTTATATGAAATCTCAACTTTACTAGATAATGTTAAATTGTTTTCTAAAGTAATTACTTCAGTATACAACTATTAGCTGACTTGTTTTAAAATCCTTGGGTTATTGTCTACATTAAAAAATATTTAATCAGAATTGGTAATTTAATAAAGTTATATTTCTACTATGCTCAGTGCCAGAAATCCCACCAAAAGTCAATTCCAGTTTCTTCAAGGAAGAAAGAAGCCTCTCTGCAATTCACTGTAGAACCAAGTGAAGCTGCCAGCAGATCAGGTTGGTGGCATCCTCATGGGTGTTATTTGCTTGGATATATATACAAAGACATGCCAAAGGTAGCACATGTGTTGGTTTGGGTGACAAGGTCAAGGTTAGCCTAGGCAGAACTGTGAAATAGATGAGTTTGTTTTTGATTCCCTCTCAGTTCCATGGCCAGTGTTCTTTTCCTCTCTTACTTCATTTTCTTCAGTCAGTAACATGTGTTGCTACTTTTTAAAGTTTTCTTACTTTTCATTTTAGAAGAGTACTATTCCATTTGAGGTAATAGAATCAAAGATTTAAAAGAAAAATTTAATCATTACTCCCATGATTCTGCTGAGGTAGCCTTTGAATCCTTTCGTGCTTTCATCGGGACTCATAAATGAAAAAATACATAAGTGTGCGTGGGGGTATGTGTCGGTGTCTGTGATTTCAGAAGAGGCTGTTACAATTTTCTTTCATACCAACAATGCAGGAGAGTACCTTTTACCTGATAGACAATTACTGTTCTACTTTTCTGCCAGTGCATTGGTATTAAGTGATCTCATTGTTATTTTAGTGTCCATTTCCATCATTGCCAATAAGTTTGAGGTTTCTAGCTAGTCTGCCTTCTTCCTAGTTTTCAGAGTCCTATTATTTTGATTGATGAATAGTTTCTGAAGAATTTAGTTGTATTTAGAGGAAAAAGCAGAGAAATGCCATCTCATTCCAGAATTAGAATTGCTTTGTTGTTGTAGTTTAAATTTTTACTTTGAGTTTTTTTGAGTTTATGAATCAGTATGAATACTACCCAGCCATTCTTTTTCTTTGATGTTTGAAGGTTGAGGGTTAAGAACATATATATATTTTTCCTCTTTAAATATACATAGAGAGGTGTATACATATACATGCATATAGTATGTGTATACACATAAATATGTGTCATTATATTTATATATCTGTTATATCTATATATATGTATAAATATGTGATCATCTAGCTGCCTTAGCTTATAGTGCTTATGTATTTTAATTATAGATCTTTGATTTCTAAACTTAATGACCTGTAAGTCTTCTGAAAACTATTTCTAATTAAATTATTGCTTTATTTTCTAAGGCACATTTGATTCTAATGTTATTCTTTTAATTGACAAGTATCTTTATATAATTTTATTTTAGTTCAAGCCCATGCAGTTTGTCAGAAAAATCTGGCAATTGATGTTGATTCTAAAAATACACCTGGCTCTAAAAAAATGTCAAGTGAAAAACTAAACGATCATCACAGTGAAGCTGATAAAGAATTTTACTTATCTGTTGGCTCGCCTTCTGCTGTTTTGGATGCAAAAACATCTGTATCACAAAATGCTATTCCATCTATTGCTCAAAAGAGAGAGACTTACACTTTTGAAAATTCAGTAAATACGCTGTCTTCAAGTACAGAGATTTATCTTAAAACCAAAAAAAGGTAATCTTTTATATAGTGTTAATTCTACTTTAAAAATTTTATATTTTATATTAAAAATGGTAATTCAGTCTTTTTATGTAGTTTTGTAGTAAAGATTAAAGATTATTAACATGTTATGAGAAAAACAGTATACATTTAGTATATATTCAGTTTTAATTAATGAGGAAGTCCTTAAAGTATACTTCAGAGAAGTTTGGAGGTTAACATTTCTATAGTCTATGGAAAAATGTGTTTTCTTTCTTTTTCCTGAGAAACAATTTGTTTTACCTCTGTATTATTTGTAATTGCAAGTTAGGTATGTATCAAGTCATTTCTTGGGTAGCAAAACATAATTATTGGTAACACATTTTAGTAAACTAGTTCCATTTCTTGGGGCTTTACCTTTGGCCTTCAGGAAGCACAGTAGATTGTTAAGGTTCTTTGCTATTGGAGACCTTTGTAATAAGTGTAATTTCTGTCTACATTCTTGTGTCATTCCAGGAGACAAGGAGTTAAGCACAGTCTAAAACTTTGCTATTCAAAATTTGGTCTACCACAGTTTTATAAGAGAGCTTTGAAAACCAGTGCTTAGCTATATACATTTCCTTGGTATAATGTAACCATTCTTTTCTTTTATCTTTTCTATTGACAAATATACAGTTTTCCTGAGCAATTTACCTTTGTATATTTAGAATTTACAAATCAACATTTACAAATTTTAAATAAAGGCTCAGTGCAAAATTTTATAAGTGGTCTGTAAAGGAGTTCAGGAAGACTCATAACTCAACAAACCTTTTGGAATCATTCAACTTGCCCTTCTTTTAACCTTTTAGGTTAAACTTTGAAGATAAAGTTATTTTGAAGAAAGTAGAAGTAGAGAATAAAGAACCAGAAGAGAATAAAATATCAGAAAGACAACAAGAAAAGAAACCAGCGAGAATATCTCAGAAAAGAATACAAGATTCAGAATATGAAACTCAACCACAATCTAAAAAGAGTTTTTCAACATTGTTTTTAGAAACCATAAAAAGAAGTGAATCCAGGTAAGTTATTAAAAATGTCCTTTGAGACATTTTTTCTTTTATACTCCATGAACCAAATCTAAGGATTCTTAATGTTATTTAACTTAGAGATAAATCTTTCGTTGACACAAATTGTAATTGAAATTTTGCCTGACCTATAAGGAGAGGTAGTTTCTTACCAGTAAGTCACTGCCAAAGCCATCCTTTAGTAGATACTAAATTAGAGGTGAAAGAAAATGAATTTATTCAGTTCTCATTGCTTCTGCTCATCAACACTTTCTAGTTTGTATGATATCAAAGAATGAAGACAGGCAGTCTTTAGAAATAGAATTATATCGGAGTGCCTGTTTGTCACTATCATAGATTTTAAATCTTTTTTCCATTTCTTCTGATTGTGGCAATAAAAGGGTAGTCCTACAATAAATGTTAATGTGTTCTTTCCTACCTAAAAAGTTCCATTCGTTCAACAATGTCTATATCATGATTTGCAGCCCTGACTATACATTAGAATTACCTAGAATTAATGGCAGTCAGGGTTGAGAACCACTGGTCTATAGAATAAACTTCAGATTTGTCAGCTAATATTTAAGGGCTTCACTTTCTGTAGTCTGCTGTTTCTACCCACTTGGTCACATACACTTGCGGTTGTCTGCTTTGTCCTACCTTTTACCCTTGTGGTCTGCCAACCTCCATTTTCTTTTAAGGTACACGCTAGGCTTCTAGGTTTTTCCAAGTTCCACTTTACTGTTTTTTAAGCAGTTTCTTACCTCATATTGTAGCATTACTGTTTTATGTGGTGTCTTTCTTAGTAGATTAAAACATAAGTCCTCTTTTCCAGAAGTTTAGAGTTTTCTATTGTATTTTGTGTGTTACCTATTAGAGTGCTAATGAACATATTAGGAAATTGTTATAAAAACTTGTTGAATGAATGAATTTCCCCTTTTGTTCAGTCTCTGTTTTCGTAGTTGATTTCTCAATACTTTTTTATATATATATATATTTTTAAATATATATTTTACCTCCTGCATGGAGATTGTCTGTATCATCTGAAACAAATGTGTTACACTTATGGGCTAATTATATTACTTCCAAAAGAGTAACAAAGTATTTTATTCATGATTTTGGTAAACTAGTGAGTAAAGTTAATTTTGTATTTAATTGTTGTCACCAGATATAACTACTCACTATTCTGTTTTCTATTCTAAGATTTAATAGTGTTGAGGTTGTTTTCTGAGGATGTCTTTGGTTTGAATAACTGGTTGAAATAGAAGAGGAGTAGATTAGGAGAGTTCTTGTTGGCTAGTTTGAGAAGGCTTCCCTTGTAAATTCTTAGCATTACTTTATATAGAGAGAACTAATAGGTATTACAAATAATATATAATAAGGCAAATTAGACTTATTTGTAACACTTTGGCTATTTCTTTAAATGTTGAAAAATTATATTTTGTTAAACATTCATGTCTTCTATTTTTTTATTCTTTATTCTTTTATTTGTTTTATAGAGTTTTCTAATTGTATACATTTGTGAAACTACCTATTAGAAGAATAGTGTATTTCTTAGCATATTTACTATTTTGCATTATAAGATTTATCAGCCGTTTGAGATTGGAGGAGCGGAGAAAGCATTTTTCTTTTAGAATCTTTTTGTATATCCTAATTAAAAGAGAAAAACAGATAAGAATAATTCATCTATTCTAGCTTTGTTTCTATTATGGCTAAAAATAGCTAAGCCTCCTTACCCAAGTGAAAAAGTCAGAAATAGTAGTGAATATGTTAGCTTTGGACTTTGGATGTTTGCCCTAAGTTTTTGATTTTGCATATCTCACTGCAATATGTGGTTTGCTTGAGGCTGGTATCATAAATAGCAAGGAAATGCAAAATGAGTCAATCCATCAGATTACCATCCTTTGAATAATTCCTTCCTTCTTTAGAAAACTTTCCCAACTAATTGGAAAAAGTACTGTTTAATTTAATTTCCAATGTACTGCTCGTGACCTAGACTTTCTCTTAGTAAATATATTTTGAGCTAGGAGTGTAGAGAAAGAGTTGGGAAGCATTATTTGACCATATTATAATGGATTGTGTAGCATTGTGTATTTTGTAGTAAGAATTGTCTTTTATTTTTTTCTGTTTCTGTGGCACTAGATTTCTTTTGTGCTTATGCTACCTTTCTAGATATACATCAGTTATTTCAATACTATGACTGTAATCTTAAAATATATATGAAAATGTATGTAAAATATTTACACTTGGAATGAATTTTTATATAATATAGTTTAGTGATATGAATCATTTTTACATTCCTTGCATTCAATATCTGTGTATTTGGTGTTGCTATGTATGAAGTCCTATGGTATGTAAAAAAAGTTTTAGAAGAAATCATCCCTAATCTCTCATAATTTAGTAATGTTCCCTTAGAATATTAGACTTGGAGGTTTCTTAGAAATACTTTTGTCTACTCTTGTTTTGGATGTGAAGAAATTCAGCCCCCAAAAGACACCTATACAAACATATAATATAATATAATATGGCCCTTCATTTTGAACTGTGAGTCAATGTATCTGGGTTATAATTATATATCTCTGGGTTTTGGCTTTTTAGTATATAAAATGGGTGAGTGAGGGGGGGATCAAATTAGTTGATGTCTAGGTTTTCTTCTAGCTCTAAATTTCTGTGATTGCATTAATATTATAAATCAGGGTGATCAGGTATTATAGAAATGTAAAAGGAGGGAAAGATTTGTTAGATTAAGGGAAAATTGAGGAGACTTATAAACTGGTATTTAAAAGATGTATAGATTTTATTTCCTAGATAGATAATTTTATTTTCTTCACAAAACAAAGATAAAAGCTTCATTTTTTTGAGCTGTTAAAGTAACATCCTGTTTCAGTCCCATTGTTAGGCATTTAGCAACTGCTCCACCTCATTTGCCTCCTCCAAATGATACGAAGTTGATAGAGGATGAATTTGTAATTGATGAATCAGATAGAAGTTTTGCTGATCGATCTTGGATTACAATACCAAGAAAAGCTGGACCTGTGAAACAGCGCACAATATCCCCTGCTGAGAACACTGCACTCCTTCAAGGTAAAGAGTCAAGGGACAAACATCACCTAAGAACTTTGGCAAGTGACAAAGATTCCCATAAAGCTCACCCAGTAGAGAATTCTCAGCCCTCTGGTCAACAAAAACTGGGTACAAGTTGTCCTTTGACAGATGAAATGGAAAATAATAACAGATCTACAAAATATAAAATATATTCTCAGAATGCAGAAAAATCATCTGGAAGCAAAAAGGCTATAAAACAAAAACAGAGAAGAAACTTTAAAGCCAACGTAGTTGACGAACAGCTCGATAGGGGACAATCTAATGTTGAAAATTTAAATATGTCAAATATTGCCCAAAACAAGTTTCAAAGAAATTCAGATAAAAATATGGAAGAGCATGAAGAGTTGAGAAATGATCATATTTCTAAAAAACAAGTTACACGTGTGGGTAAGTTTATATTAAATTTAACTATGAACATTATTACACCATTTTATGTTTTTTTGTTTTGTTTTTTTTTGAGACAGAGTCTCACTCTGTTGCCCAGGCTAGAGTGAGTGCCGTGGCATCAGCCTAGCTCACAGCAACCTCAAACTTTTGGGCTCAAGCAATCCTCCTGCCTCAGCCTCCTGAGTAGCTGGGACTACAGGCATGCGCCACCATGCCCGGCTAATTTTTTCTATATATTTTTAGTTGGCCAATTAATTTCTTTCTATTTTTAGTAGAGACAGGGTCTCACTCTTTCTCAGGCTGGTTTC